>NMRB01002016.1:66755-77854 GCA_002633025.1 Notospermus geniculatus | reverse complement strand
CTGATGTAAAAACAAATACGGTTGATATGGCAACTGTAAAAAGGTTACCATGGCAACCCAAACATCACAAATGGGTAAAAGTGAATGTATTAAGCATATGTAGACAAAAAATAAATTCTTTTCTGGTAAAATAATGATTTTTTTAAATTGTCACTTCTCAAAAATGGTCATTTCAGAAAAATGCATTTTTCTCAAAAATTTCCCAACAGATTTTTTTCTTTTCTTGATAAAATCATAATTCATACCCTTAAGTAAGATGTAGCACAGGTCTCATGGTCTTAACATTTTTTTTCACTTTACCCTTTTTAAAGCCCACTGTGAGGATTATGCAATGAAATTCACTATTAGAAAACATGTTACAAAATCTCTCCTGTGGTGATATTTTGTAACGTTACAAAATCTCTCCTGTGGTGATATTTTGTAATGTTACAAAATCTCTCCTGTGGTGATATTTTGTAACGTTACAAAATCTCTCCTGTGGTGATATTTTGTAACGTTACAAAATCTCTCCAGTGGTGAGGTTTTGTAACGTTACAAAATCTCTCCAGTGGTGAGATTTTGTAACGTTACAAAATCTCTCCAGTGGTGATAGTTTGTAACGTCACAAAATCTCTCCAGTGGTGATATTTTGTAACGTTACAAAATGTCTCCAGTGGTGATATTTTGTAACGTTACAAAATCTCTCCTGTGGTGATATTTTGTGACGTTACAAAATCTCTCCAGTGGTGATATTTTGTAACGTTACAAAATCTCTCCAGTGGTGATATTTTGTAACGTTGCAAAATCTCTCCAGTGGTGATATTTTGTAACGTTACAAAATCGCGACCTCATCACAGCGTAGGAATCTTGGCCGAAATATAAACATCCAAGTTATTGGCTTGACATTTTGTTCAATGCAGAAATATTTGCAGATTTTTTTGTGAATAATTGTAGCAAGTAACAAGTCTCATAATAAGCGAAGTTTATATAGGTATTTTGATCCTAGAAACTACAGGGATCGAGGGGTCACATGATCAGCCAAGAAAGTAGTTCGCTGTCAATCACCCGACGCCATCTTGATTACCCAGAATCCTGTGAGCACAGCGTAACAGATTGGTGCGAGGTAGGAGCGCCTTCTGTTGTAACAATGGACACCCAGTGGATGGTAAGGGGTTAATAGATGGGAGCCAGTCCATGCTAATGGTGGATGAGGTGAGCAAGCACATGGTTAATTGATCTGGGGATGCCCATCTACTCTACCATTCTACAGGGTGTCCCAGAAAAAACGCAACAGTTAGGAAAATCGTGATTGTGGAGAAACCAAATATCACAGCCATATAAAATTGGTTTTGCTAGATGCGAGCATAAGCTTCATTTTCATACAATTTCATGTTGGTACAGTTCCGGATGGCTGCACAATCATTATTTGACTGAGGTGAGGTAAAATGACAATTGCTGCATGTTTCAATCCATGAATTATAACAAAAACATAAGAGTGGCATACAAAGAAACACAGATATTTTCTCTTGAAAAGCATTTCTGACTGCTACAAGGCTTCCAAGTTGTGCATATTCAGTCACCACAAATGATCTCTGCTGATGTGTTAACTGCATCATGTTGTGAAATGACCAGCAGAGAGCCCATGGGATGGCAAATTTTGTATGCCTGTGCTTATGTAATCAGTCAAAAACCCATTCTGCAGAGGATCATGGAGGAATCCTCCATGAGAGGATTATGCAATGAAATTCACCATTAGAAAACATGTTACAAAATCTCTCCAGTGATTGGTGAGATTTTGTAACGTTACAAAATCTCTCCAGTGAGTGGTGAGATTTTGTTACGTTACAAAATCTCTCCAGTGGTGAGATTTTGTAACGTTACAAAATCTCTCCAGTGGTGATATTTCACCATCAGAAAACATGCAGCAATTGTCATTTTACCTCACCTCAGTCAAACAGTGATTGTGCAGCCTTCCGGAACTGCACCAACATGAAATTGGTATGAAAATGAAGCTTATGCTTTGGCGGATCTAGTAAAACCAATTTTATATGGCTGTGATATTTGGTTTCCCCACAATCACGATTTTCCTAACTGTTGCGTTTTTTCTGGGACACCCTGTAGTGACAGTTTCACATGACATTTGCCGAGAGGTCGTTGGCCTTTATCCGAAGCGCTTTGTTTCAAAATAAATGTCATCATTTGCGGGGGTTTCGGTTATCTGGCAAGCCGCGGGGCTTCTTGTCTATTTTAATGGGACGACACCGACGTGTGAAAGCCAAAGTGACAAGTTGATTGAGACACAAGCGTGGCAGAGAGGCGTCGGCGTCTAGTCAGCCTCTGGAGTTGGACGCAATGTCATTCGAGTGAAATAGACAACAGTTCGCCCATCTTGCCGAAAGCTTATTCCCACACTACCTTTTGATTCTTTCCGTAATTAACAAATGAAAATGTCTGGTAACTCGTCCTAAACTTACGCCTATCTGAGTATATTGTTGCCCGTTTTATCTATTTACCCAGGTTCAACATTCTTAAAAGGAGCACGGTATTGGATTTCTAATACGTTATTTGACTGCCGACGTAGAGGGAGCCACCTAGCGGCAGCAACAAGAACTACAAAAATGCATTACAAAATGTACGTAGTAAATTGGATCAATTCGCCGACAACGTAGTTAATTCCCTGGGTTGGAGAGTGGCGCGGTGGCGCCGGCTGTCGAGAAAAACTGACACCATCGTGCTCCTTTAAAGGAACCCTTGAAGTAACTTGCTATTAGGCTGCGGTTAGTACAGAAACTACATCACAGGTGGCGCAAGCAACTGAGAAACTGGGTGGAGACCAACCTCCGCGGGTCGGCGGGCTAGGGCAGGGTGCGGTCCGTTCGGCGGTGTAAGGGTGGGTGGGGTTGAGGGATGACCACCGATATTAAAGCGCGGGTTTGCAAAAAATGTGTATATTTCCTCACGCCACGTATTTAGTTTGGTAATACTTCCCGAGAATAGGGAGTTTTCGCAAAGCCCCCGAAGCGCCAACGTGAACGCCAAACCCATTGTTCGATGCCACGAAGAGAACACCGAACAAAAGGATATACGTTCGCGTTGGCGTTTCGGGGGCTTTGCGAAAACTCCCTAATATCGCATATATTGACGAAGACGAAGCACCGCCGACGTGAAATGCAACAAGGAATTTGTAAGATTTAAAGGGGCAGTGTACAGTATTCCTTTCCTACCCTGCGCGAAACATACCCGCGTTAAGGACGACCTCTATTGACATGTTGTTTAACTACCGCTTGTCAATCTCGCCCGATGTAGAGTACTCTCGTTCCCAGGCTATCCACGTGCGCATTCTATTGTAATCATACACTCTCCAACACTCGGGCGAAAAGACAATAATACGGCATTGGAGAATGATGCCATCACCGCTGGTGGCGCCGGCTGTCGACAGAAAGTGGCAATATCGTGCCCCTTTAAATGATAATGTTGATCCCAGGTCCCGGGTCCCAGGTGTACAGGAGAAATTAGTAAGTGTGAAATCAATGAAAATGCGTGGGATCGGGGTAGTTTTTAGATCAAGATAAAATCAGAGCATGACTTTCGTGTCGTGTTTGTGGTCGATTTATGGAGGAGAAGGTGAGAGGGTAGATCGTGGGTGGACACCAGGAATAAAGACACCGTTTGTGAGGACGATATTTCTCTTGGCTCAAGGTCACACTATGTTGAGCATATCTGTGCAGAAGGCAATACTTTTGTCCGGTGGCGATGGTGTTAACGGGATGGTAGCATGTAGGCCGAGGCCTAAATGACTACGTGCTAAATTCCGGGATCTGTACTAGAAAGTGCCTGAGGAAGACTCCGGTTGAGATCGAAAATTTTCGAAATTCGGAGATGACTTTACTTACGTGTATACTTGTCAGTAGGCCTAAATGACGTCATTGAAGGGTTTATGTGATCGTCGTTTACAACGCGCTGATTGGTCAAAAATGAGCAATCAATGGTTTTTCAACAAGCGTTTTTTATCGGCTGCCTTTTGGACGATCACGTGATTACAAACGACAGTCCACTCTGGATCTCGCNACTGTCAAACAAGAATACACTCCACACTCCAAGACAGAATTTCAGTAAGTCACCAAAATGCAGGCCGTTTGTTGTGAGGCGAGCAAAAAACTGCTCACCTGAGAACAATAGAAAATTCTATTGTTCTCAGGCGAGCAGCTTTTTGCTCGCCTCCCAACACAAGGCCTGGTTAATTCCCTGGGTTGGAGAGTGGCGCGGTGGCGCCGGCTGTCGAGAAAAACTGACAACATCGTGCTCCTTTAAAGGAACCCTTGAAGTAACTTGCTATTAGGCTGCGGTTAGTACAGAAACTACATCACAGGGGGCGCAAGCAACTGAGAAACTGGGTGGAGACCAACCTCCGCGGGTCGGCGGGCTAGGGCAGGGTGCGGTCCGTTCGGCGGTGTAAGGGTGGGTGGGGTTGAGGGATGACCACCGATATTAAAGCGCGGGTATGCAAAAAATGTGTATATTTCCTCACGCCACGTATTTAGTTTGGTAATACTTCCCGAGAAGAGGGAGGTTTCGCAAAGCCCCCGAAGCGCCAACGTGAACGCCAAACCCATTGTTCGATGCCAAGAAGAGAACACCGAACAAAAGGATATACGTTCGCGTTGGCGTTTCGGGGGCTTTGCGAAAACTCCCTAATACCGCATATATTGACGAAGACGAAGCCACCGCCGACGTGAAATACAACAAGGAATTTGTAAGATTTAAACGGGCACTGTACAATATTCCTTTCCTACCCTGCGCGAAACATACCCGCGTTAAGGGCGACCTCTATTGACATGTTGTTTAACTACCGCTTGTCAATCTCGCCCGATGTAGAGTACTCTCGTTCCCGGGCTATCCACGTGCGCATTCTATTGTAATCATACACTCTCCAACACTGGGGCGAAAGACAATACTACGGTATAATTGTAGAATGATGCAATCACCGCTGGTGGCGCCGGCTGTCGACAGAAAGTGGCAATATCGTGCCCCTTTAAATGATAACGTTGATCCCAGGTCCCGGGTCCCAGGTGTACAGGAGAAATTAGTAGGTGTGAAATCAATGAAAATGCGTGGGATCGGGGTAGTTTTTAGATCAAGATAAAATCAGAGCATGACTTGCGTGTCGTGTTTGTGGTCGATTTATGGGAGAGAAGGTGAGAGGGTAGATCGTGGGTGGACACCAGGAATAAAAAGACACCGTTTGTGAGGACGATATTTCTCTT
The DNA here is from genome assembly GCA_002633025.1 of Notospermus geniculatus. Classification (NCBI taxonomy): domain Eukaryota; kingdom Metazoa; phylum Nemertea; class Pilidiophora; order Heteronemertea; family Lineidae; genus Notospermus; species Notospermus geniculatus. Next base: position 72,611 of record NMRB01002016.1, on the reverse strand, counting down.
GGCTCAAGGTCACACTATGTTGAGCATATCTGTGCAGAAGGCAATACTTTTGTCCGGTGGCGATGGTGTTAACGGGAATTTAGCATGTAGGCCTAGGCCTAAATGACTACGTGCTAAATTCCGGGATCTGTACTAGAAAGTGCCTGAGGAAGACTCCGGTTGAGATCGAAAATTTTCGAAATTCGGAGATGACTTTACTTACGTGTATACTTGTCAGTAGGCCTAAATGACGTCATTGAAGGGTTTATGTGATCGTCGTTTCCAACTCGCTGATTGGTCAAAAATGAGCAATCAATGGTTTATCAACAAGCGTTTTTTATCGGCTGCCTTTTGGACGATCACGTGATTACAAACGACAGTCCACTCTGGATCTCGCACAATTTCAGTTTTGGGATTTTCTGGTCCTTAACGTCATAACGACAGTCCAGGTGTGAAAGGAAAGAATGTCCCCAGGAAAAACTGTCCCAGGAACAAAAGATCCTATTGTTAAATTCTAATCTCTGGTGATTGGCTTCTATAGCCATGCACCTTAATCCGTCGTTGAACAATAAAAGCGGACACTTTTTACAGGGGGACATTCTTTACTGTTACACCTGGTCTGTTTCAGATTGACGACAGGCACTGCCGATCTCAGTACCAGTATTTAAAGTGCCACTCTACTTGTATGCGTGAAGTATGCCTCAGTATACCTCCCCTGGCGGCGGAATCTGGAACCAACGTGGTAAGACTGGTGTCCTGTCTAACCCATACATATCCTGTGGTAACACCTAGGTTAGACTGATACTATGTCGAAACCTTGGCGGACAACAATGGCCGCTACCCTTTTCATCCACTTGAGAAGTTCAACGGGCTGTTGTAGCATGACTAAACCCTTCAACAAGAGTAAGGTACCCGGTACCCATGCTTCAACTCATTCTGTTATGTGTGGCAACAGTCTCAATGCCGATTGGTAATTTAGATCATTCAAATAGATAGATTTGAACAGTCTTGTCAAGCATGCATTGAAACCTCCGGATACACTATTATGTACTGAAAATGAAAATGAAATGAAAATGAAAATGAAAATGAAAGAGATTTAGAGTGCCAGACTCCACAGAATCAGTGACACTATTACATACTATGAGTGACCGGTGTAGCGAGCGAAGAGAGAAGTTTTCAGTCGGCGGGCGAACACCTTGCTGCTTTTAGTTTGACGCAGGTCAAGCGGAAGCTGATTCCACAACCTAGGTGCTGCACACTCAAACGCCCTGTCACCATAGGAGGAAAGCCTACTAGAGTATGCGATAATCGGTCGGCCCGCGAAACTTGTTCGAATGGAAAATCGTGATCAACCTCGCCACCATGAATAGCGCTGTGGTATACGGTGTACATTGATCGCGTCGGTAAACCTATAAACGAGGTTCCTTAAAGGTCAAAGGTTACCTCGGCCACCACGAGATAGAAAACCTAATGTATACAGCGGCGCTTTAAACCCTACCGCTGTGATCGTTACCAGTCTATTTGCGGATGTTTCAAACTGAAGAAAGAATCTCTCCACCTACATGTGTACAACCAATCACATCCATTTGCCCAAAAACATGTTGATCAAAGCGGCCGGATTTTTAATAGCGGTCGTGATCAGATGCCATTTTCCCACTTGTCATCTCGTTACCTTTTAGTTTGATTGTACCAACAATTTATAAATGTTTTTGGTTGTTGCCAAGAAAAGTGAATTTTGTCACTTTACAGGAACGATGTCGAGGCGCATTTTTTCAACGCTTCGCACCACATCGCACCGCGTCTGCAGTGTGAAACACAAAACAGTGAACAAGTTTCAAAATCACGGTGGTTTTGGTGTTTTTGTTTGCTAAACTTGATGGTAAGATTATGATTTTGTAAGGTGTAAAACTAGTTGTAGATCAGTTTGTTATTCACTGTGCTCATTCCGAGCAGAAGTGATGAGGGTGTAGGAAGCCAGTGGTACAAGTGGAGCAAACCGAAAACGCGGAACGCCGCCGACCTCTCGGGTACAGTGAGATTGGTCGCTAACAGCTCTGTTAATCCCTCTTCCATCGATTGGGTCTGTTGGTGTTTTAGAGTTGCCCCTCCTCGGATTCACTTCATCCGAACGGCCGACAGTCTGGTTCCCACATTTGATCCATTTTCGATCGTGGCGAGTGCCTCTCAATCTAAGCAGATACTTTCAAGGTTAAGTTGTTTACATCGCGGGATGAGCTTGATTCCTAGACTCCCATATACCCAGGGGGCAAAGGGCAAAAATGGGGGGCCAGCTGCTGTAAAAAGCCACCCCTGGTAATGTGTTCAGGGGACCCCCTGATTCGCACTAGGGTGGGTGGCCTTTGAGATTTTTTGCAACACGCCGAAAAATTGACTTTGAAGTTCAGGACACTGACTTTATCATTGGACATGTTGGACCCAAGAACTGAGCTTTGTACAGGAGAATGGGACACGACGTACAGCTAACTTTTGAACGGTTGGATTTACACCCCACAAATGTATTACCAACAGATAGAAACATGGTGCCTCGTAACCAAATAAGCATGTTTTCTGTAGTTTCGAACTACATGTACATGTAGTTACGTAATTGGAAACGGCGTTTTTATGTATTTTAATCCATTTTGTGTTAATTTACAGTAAAAATTCATTTCTTATTACATAACTACTGAAAACAATTAAGAATGCTTGTCTGCTTCTGTGGCACCATGGAGTCTTCCTTTAAGCAAACATTTCTTTAATGAAACTTAATGGCATTGAACAACATCGATGTTTGATGGCGACGTCAGACCGGCGACTGATTGACAACGCGTTGGTGGGATCGCGTTTCTTCCGATTAAAATCTGCCTCACAGTCTTTAAAATCGTCTTTTTATTAAATCAGGTTGAAACTATGACATTTTAGGAAGAATTCCCATGCGGATATCACGTGACTGTGGCATTTCGGTTGGGACGGGGTAAAATCGATGCCAATGCGGATGGCTTTCACCGCAAACGTGACGTGCTGCACATGCAACTGTCTGGGTATTTGTAAAATATGAAACGAAACGAAACGAGAAACAAAGGAACGAAATCAGAAACGATGCCCCCGGGGCGCATTTATGGTCTGTAGTTGAGTGTTTTAAAATAGGGACATGGCTGAACTTCAATCTGCACGGACCCCAAAAAGCACTGGGAATGCACAATACCCAGTTATCCAGAAAGCTGAGATCGGTATAAAGATGTTTCCTCTAAAGCTAGGAATCCACTGCTGATTTTCTGCTTTGCGACTTGCTTTGCAACCTGTTACCTGCGATTAAATACGACCGCAGGGAACTGACACCGGTCGCCGACCTGAAATTGATCACATCTTCGCTAATGGTGGAAATCACGTCTAGCTATAGTCCACTACGGCGATCGAGTGCCCAGTTGCAACGCAACCCCGTTAAGTTGCAAAGCAAGTCGCAAAGCAAAATCAGCTTGAAAATCAAAGGTGGATTGCCCGCTTCAGATGTAACATAACAAAAGTCCAGCAGGAGCGTCCTAAGGATAAACCCCAGCCCGGGGAAAACGTCTGTCATCGCCGTTCCAGTTACCAGGTTGTTCCATGTTTTATATGTTTCGTTTCTTCGTTTCTGGTTTCGTTTTGTTTCGTATTTTACAAACACCCCAACTGCCTGCTCCGCCGACCGGAATGGTCCATTACGCTGATATTAGTCAAGAGTCACGACTTATTGTCGCCACGATAACCCTAAATTGATGTGACCGACATCAAACTTGTAACAGTTGCATGTTGGGAGTTTGAAGTATCATCTGATCGGCAACTTAGATGTGTCTGCAGCATCAATTCCTCCCACGCTGCGGGGGCGAGTATCGTTGAAGAACCATCTGCCGTAAAAAAAACTAATAAACAGGCCAATGATAGACTAGTCTTGATTCCACATCCGATTGGCGCGAGGTTTTCAGCCGAGATCTCCGCAACGGCTGGGTCAAATTTGACATACCATACATCAATCGATTTGTCTTTTTTGCCGCTACATCCGTCATCGCCGTCATTTTCCCTAAAAACGTGACAGAAAAAAGTTCTTTCACCAACAGCAGTTCGTGTTTACGGCCGATGTGGCGGCCATTTTGAAATGACGCAATGCATCGCGCATGTGTAAACTGCACTGAACATCGTGGCGAAATGAAATGGGTTTTGAGAAAGGGATCCGTTATGTCGGCCTTACGTGAAAAATGAAGATAGCAGAAAGATACCGACAAGAAAGACAAGTCAATTGATGTATGGTATGTCGAATTTGACCCAGCCGTTGCGGAGATATCGGCTGAAAACCTCGCGCCACTCGAAACCGGAATGGAGAGTAGTTTCTCGATAACTCCAACTCTTATGATTTGTAACTTGTTTGCAAAAAGCAGCAAACGGGAAAGATTTGACTGAAGTCGTCTGGCGGCACAGCTTTGAGTGAAGGGAGATAACATCGAAGTGAAGTCGTTTATTGTTGGTTCGACTCGCCTCGTCGAAAACTTTACATCGAAAAAACATAACAACTTTTTTTAGCTGCTGTTGACAAATTTTGCAACTACATGTACTACAAATGGCGTTCCTTTGCGCCGTCTCGCGTGGGCGAAAATGCAAGCTCGCATCAGATGTGAATGCTCCCATTTTTGGATGAAATAATTCGACAAGTAGCTATAGGCTAACTCACTGATATCATCTTTCATTTAAATCCGAGATTTGCGCCCGTATTCTAGAAGGTTCCTTAACTCTAAAGGCGCTGCTCCACTCGACAGTTTTTTTGCAGAAGTTGGCTCACAATGGGCAACTCAACTGCGAGCAGTTGTTCGTGTCATTGGTCCCAGCGTGAGTCGACAGGACACAAACAATGGTGAATTGCCCATTGTGAGCCAACTTCTGCGAGAAAACTGGCAAGTGGAGCAGCGCCTTAAGCTTTAGCCTACCTTTAGCTTTTGTTTGCAGGGCAGAATACAAAAGCTTAAAGTGGGCCTTAAGGCGCTGCTCCTCCACTTGACAGAATACAAAAGCTTAAAGTGGGCCTTAAGGCGCTGCTCCTCCACTTGACAGAATACAAAAGCTTAAAGTGGGCCTTAAGGCGCTGCTCCTCCACTTGACAGTTTTCTTTCAGAAGTTGGCCCACAATGGGCAATTCACCATTGTTTGTGTCCTGTCGGCTTACGCTAAGACCAATGACACAAACAACAGTTGCTCGCAGTTGAGGTGCCCATTGAGAGCAAACTTCTGCGAAAAAAAACTGTCAAGTGGCGCAGCACCTTTATAGTTAAGGAGGCTCCTACGGGCCCCAGCGTCGCTTCAAGTAGCAGGCCTTGCGATTCGCGGCAACATTTGAATTTACTAGCATATACTTTTGCCTCTCTAAAGCTAGGAATCCACTGCTGATTTTCTGCGTTGCGACTTGCGTTGCAACCTGTTACCTGCGATTGAATACGATCGCAAGACAGCCGAAAATAAAGTACGTACGTACAGTCAGGAGGTAGTCCACGTCCTTATGTCGTTCTGCGGAAACATCGTGTTAGAGCAAATCTGAACCCAGGTTTAGGACCCTTATGAACCCGGCTCTAAGAAACGTCATGTTGCCAAAAAATCTTTTGCCGATTATAGCCGCTAGGGGGCACTTTCTGGGGGAAGGGCAAAAAGGGCAATTTTTCGATTTTCATTGCAATTGCATCTATTTACCATTCTTATTCATTTTCTATCCTCAGGACATAAAATTCATGAGGATTTATTGTGCAATATTAGAACGACATGAATTTATTTAATAGAAAAGCCATTACATTTACAGACTTTAAATTCGTTTTTCTCAGTTATTTGTTTTTTCAACAAATACACTTCGCAATACATATTTTA
>NMRB01002016.1:34891-66551 GCA_002633025.1 Notospermus geniculatus | reverse complement strand
CCGAATCGGCGAATGCACAGCATCGCCATCTTTACAGTTTGAGGTCACGTGATACGGGAACGACCAATCCGTGATCTGATCATGCTGATGACGTAGAACCAAAATCTGGTTCTTCGGTTACTCATCATCTGACTCTGTATTAGCGTCCAGCAGATTCTAAAAATAGCAATACGAGTCAGACGTTCGGACTACGAATTCCAGGGGATCGCGACGTCACGGGTTCGATTCTCCGCCGCCGAGTGGTTCTCAACTGGTCTAGTGAAAGGAGGATGTGAGCACTGAATGAGCTGCTTCATGAGGTCCCCCGGTGAGCTCCCCAGAAATGTTTCTAGAGAAATTGGGCTGATAATCTGAAGCGCTTCGAGACAATCGGAAGCGCTGTGTAAAAGCGGCACATTATTTCAACTTTCTTGTTTGTAAACTATATTATTTCGGGATCCATATCTGCCTCTCAAAAGCAGGCTTAATTTCCAGCTAGATTTGTTTACATGAACTCGACGGCTGCAGCAGACGAGCTCAAAGCAAAAAATCCAAACGTGACAACGGTATCAGACGACAGACGCTGATGTAATCGATTGTGGCTTCTCCCTTGGCAGTGTCTGAGCGTTCACCCTCATCTCCAGGGTACGCCATCCTAAAGTACAACCATTTTTTCTCATGCTTCTCAGCCAATTTTCTTCTCATTAACCGTCTAGTCGTTGTAAAAACTGTATTAGGTGCCCATTATATTCACTTATTGCCCGCTCCAGGAGGAGCTATACCGAATCACACGTTCCTGAATCAATCGGACTTTTTACAGGCATCGTAGCCCCGGTGAAACGCGTCTCTTGGGAGCTGATTGGTTCATTAAATTTTCGAATGACTTTTAATTGGCTGGTAAAGTGATTAACGAGATTGATTTGCCACAAACCAGTATAATAAGTAAGTAAGTAGTCTACGACACGCAGGGGCTAATACCCAAACGCTTACGTGAGCAGCTACTGTCTGTGCTGTGCCGACAACTACTAGACCAGTGTGATAGAGTCTATACCCCTCGATATACGACCCCCCCCCAAACAAGAATTAAGCGGCACCATTGATTTGGAGTCTAGAGAGACCTAGGCCCTTAATCCTGTGACAAACAATACAGGGGGACATCAGGAAGACGGGGGCATTAGATTCTATCACACCGGGTCCCGCCGATTCTATTGAGAAGCGAATGATGAGCTCAGATGCATCAAGTCCAAAGTCATGAAGCAACTTTTCGCACTCGCAATCATAATTGAATCGCGACTATAAACCTTCTTAGAAAATCCCTGGGAATTTTATGACATCCGTAAGACATCCCTTTGTCCTGGAAATCTCCTTGTTTACACAGACGCAATCACCGTCGCTGCGGGTTCGGATTAGGAATCAAGATCGCCTAGTTGACATGTACTTTTAGCTAACTTGAGCAATTAGTCTAGACAGGCGATGAAAGGATAAAGTTCTATCACATCCCTCAGGACTTCTCAGCAGTTCACGAATGCTGATGGGACCCGTAAATCCAACGATGTGTCGTAAGTAATTAAATAAAAACAAGGATTTTGCACTGGATGGTGCGCAGGGCATGTCGTGGAGTTCCATGCAAATAAAGGGGCAACAGTATTTACTCGATTTGATGCTTCGGGATGAATTGTGTTTATAAAGTTACTCCGGCGAATGCCTATCTTTAGGTCGCATTTTAGACTAATATCGCAGGCCAGGCACTGGCAGGCAGCGTCAGACGCCATCAGTGCCGGACATAAATTATTAAAAACAGGTGACGTCACGTGATTGGAATATATATATTATGATAATCGGTCCGTCTTGCTGGGGAAATTCCGGTTGATAGACTTTTTCAATTCGTTAAACACCATAAGTTGAAGGCAGAAAAATGTGGCCTTATAAATCGGAAGTGCGGATAAATAATGGATATTGAAGTCGTAATCCTAGTCATTACGACTTGAAACACGACTATAATATTTGCGATTTATGTGCACTTCCGATTACGAGTCAAAATTATTCTGCCACAAAGGTATGGCATTTTACGATTTGCAAACGTCTATCAAATCGTTTTTATCAAGGATGTCCACAGCGGACTGCAATTCATTCTGGTAGTTGAAGATGGAGTCCGAGTCGGAAAGGTGCTAAACCTTGGAGGAATTATACTGACATTATTCCTCCAAGGCCGAACTCTCCTGTGATACTAATAGTCTCGCCAGGCTTTCATCCTAGGAAAAAGATTCAATGGCGTCTGTTGTCGTTCGGTGCAGGTCGGCAGGAAGCTGCTCCGTCGATTCGAACTTTAACGTCATACTTTCGTGATCTGGAATCGGAATCGCACTTGATGATACATTCGGAACGACCTGAGGTGAACTGCTTATCTATCCACTCGGCGGCGCATTTCACCTCGGACACAAGTCCAAGGCAGCCATATTGTTTGTCATCAAACCCACGTGACCGCCGTGGGACTATTTTCGCCGAATTTTGGCCCGTTAAGATGTTCAACCCTACTTGTTAGTTGACATGTACTTTTAGCTAACTTGAGCAATTAGTCTAGACAGGCGATGAAAGGATAAAGTTCTATCACATCCCTCAGGACTTCTCAGCCGTTCACGAACGCTGATGGGACCCGTAAATCCAACGATGTGTCGTAAGTAATTAAATAAAAACAAGGATTTTGCACTGGATGGTGCGCAGGGCATGCCATGGAGTTCAATGCAAATAAAGAGGCAACAGTATTTACTCGATTTGATGCTTCGGGATGAATTGTGTTTAATATATAAAGTTACTCCGGCGAATGCCTATCTTTAGGTCGCATTTTAGACTAATATCGCAGGCCAGGCACTGGCAGGCAGCGTCAGACGCCATCAGTGCCGGACATAAATTATTATAAACAGGTGACGTCACGTGATTGGATTACATATATTATGATAATCGGTCGTCTTGCTGGGGAAATTCCGGTTGATAGACTTTTTCAATTCGTTAAACAGTAACACCATAAGTTGAAGGCAGAAAAATGTGGCCTTATAAATCGGAAGTGCGGATAAATAATGGATATTGAAGTCGTAATCCTAGTCGTTACGACTTGAAACACGACTATAATATTTGCGATTTACGTGCACTTCCGATTACGAGTCAAAATTATTCTGCCACAAAGTTATGGCATTTTACGATTTGCAAACGTCTATCAAATCGTTTTTATCAAGGATGTCTACAGCGGACTGCAATTCATTCTGGTAGTTGAAGATGGAGTCCGAGTCGAAAAGGTGCTAAACCTTGGAGGAATTATACTGACATTATTCCTCCAAGGTTGAACTCTCCTGTGACAGTCTCGTCAGTCTTTCATCTTGGGAAAAAGATTCAATGGCGTCTGTTGTCGTTCGGTGCAGGTCGGCAGGAAGCTGCTCCGTCGATTCGAACTTTAACGTCATACTTTCGTGATCTGGAATCGGAATCGCACTTGATGATATTGATGACTTTATTTGTTCTCCGTTAAGCGTTTAGAGAGCCAAAACAATTGTAATACTACCTCTTCAGTCATCATGACGGACGTTAAGATATGGGAACAGTGGGGTCAAGATGGTACACTGCTCATATACTCAATAACAGGAACGTCCGGACCACGATCATGAATACAACCCAAGGTGACTCTGATATCCGGTAAACAAACCTCTTCACAGATTCCACAGTCCAGAAAAATAGTCCCTCCATAAACAATACAATATACTTGCTCTGTAGTTTCACTCTGCTCGGAATGAGCACAGAATAATAAACCGATCTAAAGCTAGTTTTCACACCTTAAAAAATCTTACCACCAAGTTTAGTAGGCCTGATTGTATCAAAATACCAACCAAAACTACATGTATCATGATTTCGAAACTTTGTTCATTTTTTGCGTTGCACTTTTTTGCTGCGAGTTACACGCATGGCTGTGCTTCGGTGGCGCCGTTCCGGCAGAAATACATGTAGTTTCCATTTTAGAAGCAACCGAATCGGCGGGCCAATCAGCTTTCTCGAATTTGATCACGTGATTTCGTGAGGTAAACATAACCAGTGTGCTGTCACGAGGCAGCCATCTTCGATGACGTCATTCCTACGCGAAAGGAAGGACGGTGCACTAACATTTGAAGGCAGAGTCAGTGAGGTGAAACCGTCTGGCCTCTGCGTTGGAGATTGCCATATCTCGGGAGCCAGAAAACTCGTAGACTGAACTCGAGAAAATGGCAAAGCCAATTTTACAAAATCAATCCATCTTTCAGAAACAAGCAGGCTCGTCTGGCACAGATAAAAAATCAGATTCTACAGAAACTCGGCATGCCGACCAAGCCAAACTTCACAGCAAACAGTAACATCCCTGAGGGGGAACTTCGAAGAATCATGGCAAGGTAGGGAAATAATCTCTCAATAGAGGGCGTGTTCACCTGCATCACGAAGGCCTATTTTGTGTTTCTCCAAGTCACGATGTCGTCATCGCTCACTGATATGGTGGCCTATAATGGACATTTGATTTTTTGGAATATTTGGTTAATTTTTTTGTTTCTCTTACATTTTCTTTGAATTTCTTCCACGGAAAAACGCTCGGAAAAAGCTTTAATTAGTTTTTCCAGCGGAGTTGAAGCTTTTTTCCGCGGAATTAATTTGTCCCCGCAGAATTAAAGTTTTTAATTGAAGTTTTTTCTGCGGAATTAAACTTATAAAAAAAATTCGCGGGAAAACGCCGAAAAAATCAAACGCTGAAAAAACTGAATGTCCCTTATGGGCCGCCGTACACTGAGGAGGTAGGACCATTGTCTGGCTCAGGATGTAGCTATTCAACTCGTTCTACTTTGAATCGGATTCTCACACTTGATTCCTTGGTCACCTAGAGACTTCATCTTCTTCTAAAGGTACCACGAGACAGGCGCTGAAGACGAAGCCATCACCAGACCTGCCGATAGCGATATGTATGCGGAGAGATTCAACGTTTATACAGCTACATGTGAGTGCCCTTCTCTTAATTCAACTTTGCCATATTTCCTTTCCCCTGTTACCGTTGACGTATAGCCCAAACTGGACCGAGGAATTCATTTTCCATTCTACTATGCACGCAAGATGCTTAAGGGGCGAATCCACTGTCGCGATTTAGGCTTGAGACGCGGTTACCTTATAAGGACTTGCGATTGCCATATAAGGCGATCGCAAGGCACCGCAACCCCGTCTCAAGCCCAAATCGCGACAGTGGATTCGCCGCTTTAAAGGACCACGGTATTGCCACTTTTTCTCGACAGCCGGCGCCACCGCGCCACTCTCCAACCCAGGGACTAACTACGTTGTCGGCGAGAGTAACTACGTTGTCGGCGAATTGACCTGATTTATTACGTACATTTTGTAATGGACTTTTGTAGTTCGTATTGCTGCCGCTAGGTGGCTCCCTCTACGTCGGCAGTCAAATTACCCAAGTCCATCCCATCTTAGGTGCACTCTGTTACACCTTGGAGGAAATTTCCTCCAAGGTTACTCTGAGTAACCTTCAAGAAATCCCATTTTAGATTTTGATTGTTCGTTTTATTTCCACGAAATGTTCGCATGACGCCTTGCCGAGTCAAAATATTTTGTTTTAATGCCCTTATACCCTCATGCCGCATCCAGGTGACCACAACCGGCTGGCAGATCGGGAGATGTGGGACGCATCCGACAGCCTCAAATACTTCTTTGATGTCCGGTACTCACCAGAATTTGAAAAACACGTCACCAAGGCGAATCTCCGGCTGTATAAGTATTCTGCTCCAGGTAAACTACGGTCGTTTTCTTTCAAGTACTAATTATTTGAACCTTCTAAAGTATGATTCACCCTAATTTCAACATGGGCAAAGTGCCAGGGTCCATATTCATAAACATACTCAAGTCAAAGTGTGACACTTATCTTTTGTGTTGAACAGAGGATAAGTGTCACACTTAGACAAAGTAGTTTTATGAATGTAGGCCCAGGCCCCGTATTCATAAAGCTACTTAATTCTAAGTGTGATACATTGTACTTATCTTTTGTGTTGAACAAAGGATAAGTGTCATACTTAGACTTAAGTAGTTCGGAGCCATGCCTGTGCAGCGGACAACACAATGAACACAATGATTAAGCCACAAATCACAGTATTTACCATTTGACTGAGCACAACCTTGGATTTGCTATAGGCTCATGGAACAGGTAACTGTGACATGAATTATTTACCACTGACTTGTGCACATTTCCAAGCTTGGCACTTTGCCCATGTTGAAGTTAAGTTGGGTTTACATTATCAACAAATTCCCTGCAACACTGTTGATCAACAATTTAGCTTCAACAAAGCCTCCTTCAACAAGAATAGTTTTGAGGCAGCCATCTTCGATGACGTCATTCCTACGCGAAAGGAAGGACGGTGCACTAACATTTGAAGGCAGAGTCAGTGAGGTGAAACCGTCTGACCTCTGCGTTGGAGATTGCCATATCTCGGGAGCCAGAAAACTCGTAGACTGAACTCGAGAAAATGGCAAAGCCAATTTTACAAAATCAATCCATCTTTCAGAAACAAGCAGGCTCGTCTGGCACAGATCAAAAATCAGATTCTACAGAAACTCGGCATGCCGACCAAGCCAAACTTCACAGCAAACAGTAACATCCCTGAGGGGGAACTTCGAAGAATCATGGCAAGGTAGGGAAATAATCTCTCAATAGAGGGCGTGTTCACCTGCATCACGTAGGCCCCTATTTTGTGTTTCTCCAAGTCACGATGTCGTCATCGTTCACTGATACGCGGCCTATAATGGACATTTGATTTTTTGGAATATTTGGTTAATTTTTTTGTTTCTCTTACATTTTCTTTGAATTTCTTCCACGGAAAAACGCTCGGAAAAAGCTTTAATTAGTTTTTCCAGCGGAGTTGAAGCTTTTTTCCGCGGAATTAATTTGTCCCCGCAGAATTAAAGTTTTTAATTAAAGTTTTTTCCGCGGAATTAAACTTGTAAAAAAATTTCGCGGGAAAACGCCGAAAAAATCAAACGCTGAAAAAACTGAATGCCCCTTGAATGGGCCGCCGTACACTGAGGAGGTAGGACCATTGTCTGGCTCAGGATGTAGCTATTCAACTCATTCTACTTTGAATCGGATTCTCACGCTTGACCTTGGTCACCTAGAGATTTCATCTTTCTTCTAAAGGTACCACGAGACAGGCGCTGAAGACGAAGCCATCACCAGACCTGCCGATAGCGATATGTATGCGGAGAGATTCAACGTTTATACAGCTACATGTGAGTGCCCTTCTCTTAATTCAACTTTGCCATATTTCCTTTTTCCCTATTACCATTGACTAAAGGGCTCCGCACACCAGCGATTTTTCGAGCGATTTTGTAGGCGACCGGCCTTGCGACCACAGAAGCGACTAACATATTTTCAGTTTTTACAATTTTTGCTGACTCGATTGCGACAAATGCCTCCTTGGAAGATCAGTGATGTGGTGGAAAACATCACTGATCCATCTCAAAGGTAAATATCGCAGGCGACGTACATGTAATAGTCGCATCGGTAGTCGCCCCCATTTTAGTCGCTAGTGTGCGGAGCCCTTAAAGGGCACCGCACACTAGCGATTTTTTCGAGCGATTTTGTAGGCGACCGGCCTTGCGACCACAGAAGCGACTGAACATTTTTCATATTTTTTAGTCTTTGTTGACTTGTATGCGACAAATGCTTCTTTGGAAGATCAGTGATGTCGTGGATGACATTATTGATCGACCGCAAAGGTAATTACGGCAGGCGACGTAGTAGTCGCATCGGTAGTCGCCCCCATTTTAGTCGCCAGTGTGCGGAGCCCTTTATAGCCCAAACTGGACCTAGGAATTCATTTTCCATTCTACTATGCACGCAAGCTACTTAAAGGACCAAGGTATTGCCACTTTTTCTCGACAGCCGGCGCCACTCTCCAACCCAAGGCACTAACTACGTTGTCGGCGAATTGACCCGATTTACTACCTACATTTTGTAATGGATCTTTGTAGTTCGTATTGCTGCCGCTAGGTGGCTCCCTCTACGTCGGCAGTCAAATTACCCATCAGAGATCGCCGTGGTCCTTTAAGTACCTTCGAAAGTCAATCTTATCTTGGGTGTACTTTGTTACTCTGAGCAACCTTCGAGAAATCCAATTTTAGATTTTTATTGTTCGTTTTATTTCCACGAAATGTTCGCATGACGGCTTGCCGAGCCAGTTCAGTGGGGAACCCGCCCTGCGGTTGATCCCGATAGGTCGGCGCTGCGAGCGGTTGTACCAAACGACGTCATTTTAGGTGTTGACTTTGCGTCACGAAAAAGTTTCCTGTGCATTTTTCTAGGAAAAATGACACAAAAGACGTTGCTTTTATCGCCATTGTATCTCTTCATTTTAAGAAAAAAAGGAATGAGATTAAAAGAAAATTTCATCTGCTACAAGATGATGTAAGTTTTATTGTTGGGCGACCAACACAAATGGTTTATTTTCACGCCAGAAATAAATGGAAATAACGTTAGAAAAACAGAGACTTCGGTACAGCCGCTCGCAGCGCCACGTCGTGACGTTAGTGTGCGGGTTCCTCATTACAAATGTTTTAATGCCTTACCCTTATGCCGCATCCAGGTGACCACAACCGGCTGGCAGATCGGGAGATGTGGGACGCATCCGACAGCCTCAAATACTTCTTTGATGTCCGGTACTCACCAGAATTTGAAAAACACGTCACCAAGGCGAATCTCCGGCTGTATAAGTATTCTGCTCCAGGTAAACTGCGGTCGTTTTCTTTCAAGTACTAATTATTTGAACCTTCTAAAGTATGATTCACCCTAATTTCAACATGGGCAAAGTGCCAGGGTCCATATTCATAAACATACTTAAGTCAAAATGTGACACTTGTCTTTTGTGTTGAACAGAGGATAAGTGTCACACTTACATGTAGACTTAAAGTAGTTTTATGAATATAGGCCCAGGCCCCGTATTCATAAAGCTATTTAATTCTAAGTGTGACACTTATCTTTTGTGTTGAACAGAGGATAAGTGTCACACTTAGACTTAAATAGTTTTATGAATACGGAGCCATGCCTGTGCAACGGACAACACAATGAACACAATGATTAAGCCACAAACCACAGTATTTACCATTTGACTGAGCACAACCTTGGATTTGCTATATGCTCATGGAAAGTAAACCAAGTTACCCTAACAATCATCAGGTAACTGTGACATGAATTATTTACCACTGACTTGTGCACATTTCCAAGCTTGCCACTTTGCCCATGTTGAAGTTAGGGTGAATTATACTTTACCTTGTATTAAAAACTCTGAATGTACATGAACTCCGATCACCAGGCTCCCCGTGTTTAAATATGTTAATGAGATCCTACATTGCTGCCTTATCTCCATATGCAAATTAGGGGCGGAGTTCAGCCTACTCTGAATGAACCAATCGGAGGACATGCTTCTGTGGAGGAACCAATCAGAATGCAGGTTATAATGAAAGCATAACACATCATACTATGAACTCTATAACGAATTCCCATGTCGTTTATAGTTTGTCATTGCACGGGTCCGAAGCGCACCAAAATCGATCAGGGGGACGAGGATAAGATACGCGTACTTGTCTACAAATATCTCAGGCCGTTGAGGACCAATCGACGGGGTAAGTATGACGTCACGAGAATCATGTACAATTACTACCCCCCCCCCCAAAAAGGCAGAACCTAGTAACTCACTTTTTCTTCAAAATTGAGTTAGGTACAGTTTTGTAGTTACTAGGTTGTGGGCTTCATGTTACTGAAATAGATTTGGTGAAATATTCCACGGGTCTGTTTTTTTCTCATGGCGAAACCTAGTAACTTTCCACCCAGTGCAAGTCCTACCAAGGCAAACCCTAGTAACTCAACAGTTACTATGAGCTGGAAGCACAAGCTTAAATCCTTTGCACTTTCACATTTTCTTGTTTTTCTCAAAAGTAGCAAAAAGTGAGTTACTAAGTTCTGCCATTTTGGGAAAGAGTCATGTACATGTACCTACATAATAAAAGATGACAATAGCAATCTAAGTGGCGCAGTGAAGGTGGACGGGGACACTTGGAATGGATTTATAACCTTCCCCGCAGATGTCAGGGGTATCGGGGGCTAACTAATGTCAGGGGTATCGGGAGCTATATAGGGCCGTTTAGACGACAAGCCAAACATTAAAGACGATCGTTTGTAATTAGAGGGAATTACTCGTCGCGGCAGCCAAAAATGACACTAAGAATAATTCGTGGTCCACATTCACAATTCACAATTTCAGAAATTACAAATTTTGTATTTTAGCGGATTACATCTCTAGCAAAGCCTAGATTTGCAGTTGATCATGTGTAGATCTAATGCTACTCGAAGGCGGCAAAGCCACAGCAGTTGTGTAAATATGTTCTTATAGGCAATAAATTCCCAATGTGAGTAAAGTAATAGATTCAGAATGGCGGAATGCCAAAAAAATATCATGAAGTCATTTGCCACATATTAATATTTTTTGCGATGTTTTTCCGTTCTGTGATGTTTTTCCCTCTCAACGGCCTTCGCCTGGCTGACTGTAGGCCTACATAACATTTTAACACACATGTAGGTGTACTAATGTACCTTTAAACCCGAACTCCTCCGTTCATGATCGACAGTTCCCACTTCTAGGACCAAGACAGGTCTGTAACTACACCACTCTGTTGGTGTCTGAACGTGAAATAGAGATGTATTATATTTTTTCAGATTATTTATGTCTCTCTCCTCCATAGCCTTGGTTTAATGTTAGTGGAAATGGAGCTAGCAGCCGCAACACTGCCAAGTACTTAAACACCATTGATGACTTCCGCATAAACACCTGACTATACTATAAATTTGCGGTTTCCCATCAGTAATGAATATATACAAACACGCACCTTTTCCACCTCAGGTAAACTCTAGAATGTAGGCAAAACAAAAACAAACCCAGTTTTTGCCATCTCACCGCTCAGAGAAGTGCATCTGGTAATGGGAGCAAGTACAATCAACAAAATCGGCGGGTCGCCAGTTTTGTTGATCCATGCAGATACCCGTCCAGGAGTGCACCATTTCCACATCTGCCGACGACTTTAGGACAACCACAACAAATGACGTCATCAGCGCCCTCTATTAGATTTTGCATCGTAATACATTAAAAATTGACGTCTAGGAAATGTAGGCCTACCCATCCACACCATGGAACCATCTTTAAAAGTTATTAGGGAGGTTTATAGATCAAACGATAAACGTAAACGTTAACGACCACGTTATTTTTGTACCGAAAATGCAATATAAAATCTGGTTAATGTGTAGTATGAAAAATAACGTTGTCGTAAAGTTTACGTTTACCGTTTGATTTCTAAACCTCCCTATTCGGTCCAGGTCTCCTTGCAAGGCCTTCATACTGCAACAAATGTGTAGGCCTACAGGAACATTACTGGCCTGTCGGAAAATAAACACAGACCTACCCAAGACTGACAGCGCAGTTAAGCCAAGATAATAAACATAACATTTGGGTTCCCACTTATCGATTATTGATGAGATACAGAAAAATATCAACAAATATCATTACCATTCTCAAGATACACGTCAGTAGATGGGTTTGAAGGCATTCTGCCAAGTGGTCATGTGATGGCCACTTGACGAATTAAGTGGAACCAACATCCATTCGTTGTAATGTTTACTCGGTTTTGGGGGGGGGGAGCATGCATAAAAGTGTTGAGTCTGTCTGTTTTTATAAGAAAATATGTAATCTAAGGTCGCCCTAGCTGATTTCTGCTGCGCCTCATTGAGTGCCAGAAGAAACGACCTAATCCGAACACTGACTGTGCCTGCGAATAGGAACAGTCAGCCGCA
This sequence comes from Notospermus geniculatus, assembly GCA_002633025.1. NCBI lineage: Eukaryota > Metazoa > Nemertea > Pilidiophora > Heteronemertea > Lineidae > Notospermus > Notospermus geniculatus. Next base: position 54,679 of record NMRB01002016.1, on the reverse strand, counting down.
CGTATTGCCAAAAGATGGCAGCAAAGTTCTAGCGGACCAATAAACATGAAAATCCACGTGATTGGTGCTCGATCAAGAATGAATGGATCCTCTATATATATGCATTGAATTGGGCCGTAGTGACACCTATTGGTCAACTCACTGACAGCTCCTATTATAATATGGCGGCGGCATACGCCATTAAAATATGCAAATCGGGTGTCTAGAACCAGTCTATTCTTTCGAATCGGCAACAACAAAATACTGCCACGTGTAGGCTGGATGTCTAAGTGCACTGACGCTTGATGCACGGGGAAACTTTGAGCTCGAAACTGCCACATTTCAAGGTGCAGCGGGTCGTCCGCTAGCGTCCACAAGCGTAAGCGTCCACTAGCGTCTACAAATGCTTCCAGGAACGTCTACAAAGCGCCCACAAACCTTTTCTAGCGTCAACAAAGTACAGTAATATGATAAAGTCAGTGTCCTGAACTTGAAACGGGATTTTCTCAAAACGCTTAACAGTGACGCGGTGGCACCCGGCGGATTCTGATTCGCCTACCCCCAAAGGTCACGAAAACATCAAAATGTTACTGTTATCAGATTTGAAGGGGTTACCGGGTTTGCTTCTAGACTATAATGAATGGGTTCGTAGGGAGTCCTGAAACTGGAAACTGTGAAAGTGATTGTTCTTTTTTTAAGTAGGCCTAAAACTATTCCAACATTCTAAAAACATTGAGTTGCAACAAATCTACAACACCCTTGTTTTGAGATTGTTGCACAGTGTGTGTGGACAGACTTGTACCAATTCAGAACATGTTTTGAAAATGTTTTAGAAATGTTTTTAAAGAAATGTCATGTGAATTCTTCTGCAAACATTTTCAAAACATGTTCTGAACTGTTACAAGTCCTGTCCACATGTGCAACAATCCCAAAACAAGGGTGTTGCAGATTTGTTGCAACTCAATATTTTTAGAATGTTTTGGAAATGTTGATGGTGTAGACAGGCATTAACTTATGTCAGACAATTTGAAAACATGTTTTGATATTGTTGCAGAGTGTATACCAACCCGAACAAACTGCAACATTTCCAAAACACTTTTCAAAATGTTTTGTCGCAGAAATGTTTTGAAAATGTTGATGGTGTAGACAGGCCTTGAATATTCTTTATTTCCGTTCCAGTGAAGAGAAAGCTGATTCTGACGAGAGAGTTTGACCGGATGTACGAGGGCGAGATCACGTTGAACATAAGGAACGCGGTCCAAGATTGGCTGAAACCACAGAACCGGAATCACGGGATCCAGATCGTTGTCGAGGACATGAAAGGCGACGAACAAAACGTCTTCACGTATTTTGATCCACATAACTGCACTGGGCTGTACAGGCAAGAAGGTTGGTTTCATTCCAGACTAGTACCATAAGGCTCCAGTTCCATAGAGCTCACGTTGACACTTTTCACGCGCCACGCTTCACGTTTTCCTTTCGTTCTAGCTGATTTCTGCTGCGCCTCATTGAGTGCCAGAAGAAACGACCTAATCCGAACACGGACTGTGCCTGCGAATAGGAACAGTCAGCCGCACGTATTGCCAAAAGATGGCAGCAAAGTTCTAGCGGACTCAATAAACAGGAAAATCCACGTGATTGGTGCTCGATCAAGAATGAATGGATCCTCTATATATATGCATTGAATTGGGCCGTAGTGACACCTATTGGTCAACTCACTGACAGCTCCTATTATAATATGGCGGCGGCATACGCCATTGAAATATGCAAATCGGGTGTCTAGAACCAGTCTATTCTTTCGAATCGGCAACAACAAAATACTGTCCACGTGTAGGCTGGATGTCCAAGTGCACTGACGCTTGATGCACGGGGAAACTTTGAGCTCGAAACTGCCACATTTCAAGGTGCAGCGGGTCGTCCGCTAGCGTCCACAAGCGTAAGCGTCCACTAGTGTCTACAAATGCTTCCAGGAACGTCTACAAACCGCCCACAAACCTTTTCTAGCGTCAACAAAGTACAGTAATATGATAAAGTCAGTGTCCTGAACTTGAAACGGGATTTTCTCAAAACGCTTAACAGTGACGCGGTGGCACCCGGCGGATTCTGATTCCCCTACCCCCAAAGGTCACGAAAACATCAAAATGTTACTGTTATCAGATTTGAAGGGGTTACCGGGTTTGCTTCTAGACTATAATGAATGGGTTCGTAGGGAGTCCTGAAACTGGAAACTGTGAAAGTGATTGTTCTTTTTTTAAGTAGGCCTAAAACTATTCCAACATTCTAAAAACATTGAGTTGCAACAAATCTACAACACCCTTGTTTTGAGATTGTTGCACTGTGTGTGTGGACAGACTTGTACCAATTCAGAACATGTTTTGAAAATGTTTTAGAAATGTTTTTAAAGAAATGTCATGTGAATTCTTCTGCAAACATTTTCAAAACATGTTTTGAATTGTTACAAGTCCTGTCCACATGTGCAACAATCCCAAAACAAGGTTGTTGCAGATTTGTTGCAACTCAATATTTTTAGAATGTTTTGGAATGTTGATGGTGTAGACAGGCATTAACTTATGTCAGACAATTTGAAAACATGTTTTGATATTGTTGCAGAGTGTAGACCAACCCCGAACAAACTGCAACATTTCCAAAACACTTTTCAAAATGTTTTGTCGCAGAAATGTTTTGAAAATGTTGATGGTGTAGACAGGCCTTGAATATTCTTTATTTCCGTTCCAGTAAAGAGGAAGCTGATTCTGACGAGAGAGTTTGACCGGATGTACGAGGGCGAGATCACGTTGAACATAAGGAACGCGGTCCAAGATTGGCTGAAACCGCAGAACCGGAATCACGGGATCCAGATCGTTGTCGAGGACATGAAAGGCGACGAACAGAACGTCTTCACGTATTTTGATCCACATAACTGCACTGGGCTGTACAGGCAAGAAGGTTGGTTTCATTCCAGACTAGTACCATAAGGCTCCAGTTCCATAGAGCTCACGTTGACACTTTTCTCGCGCCACGCTTCACGTTTTCCTTTCGTTCCTCGATTCAGCGCACAACGAGACACACATTACCTGTCCTGTGACATGCTTTCTCCGAGGAACGAAAGGAAAACGTGAAGCGTGGCGCGTGAAAAGTGTCAACGTGAGCTCTATGGAACTGGAGCCTAAGGCTCCTGTTCCATAGAAGTTCACGTTTCACTTTTCACGCGTCACGCTTCACGTTTTCCTTTCGTTCCCCGAGACACACATTACCTGTCCTGTGGCATGCTTTCTCCGAGGAACCAGAGGAAAACGTGAAGCATGACACGTGAAAAGTGAAACGTGAACTTCTATGGAACAGGAGCCATCAAACATAAAGGTTTAACTGCGAACGATGAAGTAACTGAGGGATACACTTCATGTGTTGCCACCAGATGTCTCTCACTGCCTGAATTTTGGCTTTACGTAATAGGCAGGAGCTTCAACGGAATGTACGCGCGCAACAACTGCGTTCTTCGGACTCGATTCGTTTCTTGCATAACCATGTCCGTTGCTGGTGCGGCGACCAGGGGCGGTATGCATAAAACATCTTAAGTGTAAAATTTCCCTTAAACTATTGTTCCAAACAAAAGATAAGGGAAATTTTACACTTAAGATGTTTTATGCATACCGCCCCTGATTTTCCGTTCCGCAATCGGGTCATCGCAGAAGTATGAATTGGCAAGTCATAAATTTGATCGCGTTTTGGAAGGGCTGACACGTCGATGAACTGCATGAACGATTTTGCCCCTGATTTGATACATGTGTATTCGGAAGTGACCGTGTGGAACGACACTGATCGGAAAGCAAGTGTTTATTTTGGCGTGCGAGAAAGGGCGAAGACTGTGGCTGGGCCTACATTGGCTCCAGTCTGGTCAATTGTACAAATTCGCTCGACATTTTCCCGTAAATTTCTATTCCATCTCTATCCAGGAGTAAACGATTCGTACTCAAGCCTCCTCACGGAGAAGGACCTAAACAGCACACAGCCGATTCTGGAAGTCTCCTCCATTGAAGTACCCAAGGACTTTGCTTCGAGAATACGTGACAAGCGAGGGTCAAGGTCACGACGGCCGTGCAGACGAGAGCCGCTTTACGTCAGCTTTGAAAGTGAGTGTGTTTGTGGCAGTGGCGTTAAGGGTTATGTAAAGTTACTCGAAATCTCGAATTTTTGACGCAAAAAACCTGACTAACTGCACAAAAATTGGGAAAATAAGGCTCGGGGGCCCTCGGGAACCGTCATAAGAAGGTGCCCCGAGCCTTATTTTTTCAATTCAGTGCGCAGTTAGTCAGATTTTTGGCGTCAAAAATTCGAGATTTCGAGTCACTTTTCATAACACTTAGAGATAATAATAGAGTTTTCGCAAAGCCCCCGAAACGCCGACGCGAACGTCTATCCTTTTGTTCGGTGCTGTCTTCGTGGCATCGAACAATGGTTTTGGCGTTCGCGTTGGTGTTTCGGGGGCTTTGCGAAAACTCCCTAATATATCACGGGTATTTTTGCGGGCCACGAAAATCATTGTTTATTTACATTTTGTTTGTTTGTGTCCATTCTTTCTTTGTCTCATGGATAAATTTGTTGGTGGCATGCCCCTTTAGAAATTCTTTTGATACCGAAAGTATTCAATTTGGTGGGTTGGCAGATCCCAAAAGTAGGCCTACAAAATAACATAATGTAAACATCTATGTTTACAAACATTGAATGTAAACAATACCAAAACCTGTGCTGGAGATCTCACTTTGGTCAGTGTCGCTGCTGCCTGATCCATTCAGAGAAGAAATGTTGAAAAATTTACTGAATTTTTTGTCGCCGATGCGAACATGATGGTGGGAATAGCGCATGCGCCGTCTATTCTAAATCTCCCTCGACCATCTTTGTATCAGATGCATGACAAAATGATATTTGCTCTCAAAAATACAAAACAACGTGCGTGCGTGGGTTGGAGAAAAGAACAGATAAAAAACTCGTCGAGTATCAGACGACCGCTGAGGTTCCGATCATCTGATTCGTGTCAACAACAAGTGAAAGTAGTCCCTGGGATTGTGGTTGGCTAATTACGGAGCAGCTGTTGAGCAAGACTCTCAGATACATCCGCCACCTAATTGGTGCCCTGATTGCCTTTTATTGAATTAACGCCCATGATCGGTTTCACTCCTGCCTCACTAATTTGCAGACAGACGAACGATTTTTTGTGTCTGGGGATTTCTCCCGACACTGGCAAAACCTTCAGTAACTGTGTGTAGTGTTGAATAGTGCAGCGGTGATTTCAGTGACTACAGAGTGATAGACCAATGCAGGCGTCTCGACCCACTGCATGGAGCTGACCTCCAGGAGTAAAAGGCAGTACTATACTTGCAATCAGCGGGAGGGTGATCCGTCGATCCAACAGCTTCATCTTGTACTTCTAAGTATTCTTTTGCGTTGAGTTTGGCTGTTATTTCAATGAATCATGTTCCCACTGATTCTCGGTATAGGGCCGATTTTTTAAACGATGGCTAAGATAACCGTCGGGTTTAATTTACGGTTTGTCAGAAAAGCCGATGGTTAAACCGAGGTTTACCTTAACTATCGTTTAAAAAATCGGCCCATAGTGTCTTTACCATTGAAGGACATGTTCTCAAAGAGCTGTGATCAAAATACGCGAGCCAAATCACAACTTGAACTGGGTAATCACGTGATCTACTGCGCCACGAAGTAAATCCCAGGAAAATAGCGAGACGCTTATTTCTTGCAAACTTTGCAAAAATAATTGACTGATATTTCATTTCTGATATATATTGTCATAGATATGACATTGTTGAGAAGAAAAGGATGATATTTGGGTAATGACCCCCGCATGGACATGAACTGGGGAATCGACCGCCATCTTGAAAATGCAACAGTAGTCCCAAAATTTCCCATGATGCCTTGAGCGCGCGGTGACAGGTCAGTGCGAGGTACGAGCGCTACCTGTCGTGACAATGTTGTCCAATCTGACCTTGCTCATTTCCGCAGATTTGGGCTGGAGTTACTGGATCATCCAACCACAGGGCTTCGAGACTGGTTACTGCACGGGATCGTGCGCGCACATCGGATGGAAATTTGACGTCTATAAGGATGCTTGGATGCAGGCGGTGAGTAGAAAAATGCGACTGCGCGTTCCGGGTTTGGTGTATGCATTCGGTATCTCGTGGCGGCCGACGCCATCTTTGACCCTTTGGCAACCTCGTTTATGCATGCTCGTCAAGACTGTTCAAATCTATCTATTTGAATGATCTAAGTTACCAATTAGGCATTGAGACTGTTGCCACACATAAAAGAATGCGTTGACGCATGGTGCCTGACTTGATGAAGGGTTAGTCACGCTATGACAGCACGTTGAACTTCTCAAGTGATGAAAAGGATGGCGCCATTTTTGTCAGAAGGTTTCGTCATAGTATCAGTCTAGCCTATGTGTTACCACTGGCTGTATATGGGTTGGACAGGACACCAGTCTTGGTTCCCGATTCCGCCGCCAGGGAAGGGATATCAGCCATACCTCATGCATACAATGGCACTGTACTTCTTTCTTTCTACATTTTCAGTATGAATGTTGCGCCCCCAGCGTGCTGAAACCTCTAAAAGTCGTCCATTTTGATCAGCACGGAAAGATGACCTTTTCAATGTTCGACAACTTCATTATCGCTGACTGTGGATGCACAAGCGGATGATCGTAATCCCGCACTCAACAATGCCAGGTATCCCGCACTAAATATTCTTTCGGCGACGATTGGTTGAGGAATGAACGATTTAGAGACTGTATCCGGCTGCTACAACGGCAGTATACGCGAAGGCCTGTGGCAAGCCGTCGTGGAGAAAAAGCAAAAAACAATCTAAGTGCATTTTCTAGAAGTTTGCAAGATACAATAATTTTGTACAAAAGTGTGTTTATGTGAAAGATATGTTAGTTAATACTAGTACTCGTACTCGTTTGAGGAAGGCGTGTCAGAAATAACCACGCGCACTAGCATGCTAGTAACCTTGGTAACCTATGTATCTTGTCCATTTCTATGATTTGGAATGAAACGGGTCCTATATTATGTGGATGTATATTATATACGGTTTATTTTGCCTCCATTCTAATTTGGAAATGTTCTGCCCAAAGTGTAACTTCACCAGTCGATGAATAGCATTTATGAATCTCCCGTTAGATGGCGCTCACCGCTCCATGACAGGTCAAGTTTACACTGAGCAGTCATTTTGAACGACTTTCATGCTGTAGGGTTTTTCAATTTGCCCTTTCTTTTAAATGCAAAACGCACATTTACCCCTTTTGATATGTTCATGCGTTAAATGTGGTCATAAAGGAATCAACCATAAAGGTTCAACTTACAAATTTAGCATTTTATAAATGTGGACAGTATCCCTTTAAACCTCAACAGATTTGCATTCTGACTCTTCCATATGATAGGCAAGACCCTTTTGTATGTTTAGTGCAAATTTTGTTGAATTCTGACTAGTTGATCTTATGATACAAAAGGACTGAATTAATGAGAACCCAACGAACGATGAGAGCGCAGGGTCATCTGTGTACATTTGAATAGGCTAACGTACATTTGCACGTGGAGCACTAATTGTGCTGAAAATAGCTCGGTTATCCTCAGAAATGGAATTCAAGGCATCAAATTGACAGATTCATGTACCCCTCTACCATAAAAGAAGTTGAAGCTCCTGCCTATTACGTAAAGCCAAAATTCAGGCAGTGAGAGACATCTAGTGGCAACACATGAAGTGTATCCCTCAGTTACTTCATCGTTCGCAGGTAAACCTTTATGTTTGATTCCTTTATGATGTGTTGTAATGTATGCCGCTATAGTAGGCTTGTTCGATTCTGTAGAAGGGACTCGTGTACTTGTAAAATCAGGTGTTCTATCCATTACATAATCGTATGAGGCATTATCTGTAACCTTCTGTATTTTATGATACCAAAGAAATCCTTTCTATTGCACTCATTCTTGCGACCAGAGGATTCCCGCGCTACCAACTGAGGCATTCGGAACTTCCGAAGGCAACTGCTCGGCAATTTTCGTGACAACTTGCATTTCCCCTCGGACACAATTCCAAGGCAGCCATCTTGAATGCGCAACGATTTCCCTGCGTTTCTGGGGGTTTGGATGCGGTCGCCTCATCACACCTGCAGCACCCTACGCATGAACTAACTAGGTCACACAAAAACGTTGCGTTATTGGATCAATAATTGGCAGATTACGTGAGATACCGGTACGTTTATTTATAATATACCTCAACTTATCCAGCAAATAAGGTTGAACATCTTAACAGGCAAAAATTCGGCCAAAATAGTCCCACGGTCCTGACGCCGGCGGTCACGTGGGTTTGTTGATAAACAATATGGCTGCCTTGGACTTGTGTCCGAGGTGAAATGCGCCGCCCAGTGGACAGATAAGCAGTTCGCCTCAGGTCGTTCCGAATGCAACTGAGGGTGAAAACCAGAAGTGGGGCATCCCCCAGCGCAGGTCGTTTCGAATGGAACGCTCTCGCAGCATTGACCAGGTGTACTTGCGCATCGAAATACTGATTGCTGGTTGCAGACGTTGACTGCAACAACATGCAAGGTTTGGATGCCACCGAAATCCCCGTTTTAGAAGTGCCAAAAACGCCCCGCAGACAGCGGCTTGTGCGTGAACTCTGGTGGCGAGAACAACCCTGTCCTATCTAACGCCTCCTAGTGGTCAAACATATATATATATCTCATTTACTCTTTGTATAACCATGCATTTATTGTAAAACCACGAACCTCACCCCAGGTTCGTATGTTTTCTCCCTGTGCATTGATTAACTTTACTACCTCGTGCCCAGAGCAATCCTAGATCAAAAGCAAAACAAAAAAGAAATGTAGTATTCGGTGGGATTTAGCTACCTCATAGGTGACAAATGAAGTAAGTGTAAAATTGTTATTCCAAAAATTTTCCCCTTGTTGTTTTAAAAATCATGAAAAGTCGAGTTTATCTCCGAAGTAATGCCCAATCAGCATCCAGGAATCATTTTTCATCGAGGTTGAGATGGCAGCTGCCCAATCAGCATCGAGATGGCAGCTGCCCAATCAGCATCGAGATGGCAGCTGCCCAATCAGCATCAAGATGGCAGCTGCCCAATCAGCATCAAGGTATCTTTTTTCATGTGAGCTGACTGACCTTCATCTTTTGTTGTGGCAACATTTTCATGCGTCAGTTTATAAGCCATGAATGATCAGCCCTGTAACTTTTCAAAAACATTTCTAAAAACATTTAGTTGCAAGAAATCCGCAAAAAACTCCCTTGTTTTGGGATTATTGCACAGTGTTGCAGTTTCAATTTCCTCAGCATGTAAGGTGAATTTAATAAAATCATTTCATTCTGCTGCGTCATCACGTTTGTCAATCCTCGTCCCCATGATGAGCTACGATACTTTGTCAGATTTTTCATGATTTTTTACATTTTGGGGACCTGCTCGGTCGATTTTGGACTTTGTGTTGTTGTATATAAAGTTATATTTTGTATTTGACGAATTTTGTTGGTATTATGTTAATAGGAGTGCGAATATTTATGTTTCTGGTTGTGAAATACATGTGTACATTGTCGAATTCAACCATATAATTGTTCTTTTTTTTCGATCAAACATAATATCAGGTCACGCACCTGTAATGCATGGTCAATGCATTTACTATTAGAAATGGCGAGATGCCTGTGCTCATAGATTGGTCCCAGACCTTCGTTGGAAGGAACGGTTCGGACACAACATAACCGTAACCTAATGCTTCAAACCATAAATTTTCGTTGTGGGTTGACCGTGATAATTTCAGGGTTTGGGGGTACTGAAAATATGAGGGGTAATTTCGCACGATATTTCAATGCACCCACTCCAAATCGGTGGAGTAATACATTTAACACCACTGGAAGACAGGCTTATGATATTGTCACTATCAAACTTTCTCAAAAGTTGAAAATTATTTTTCTCTCAATTATTTCTGTGTCAAACAGAATATTTAAGTGCCTTTTACTCGATATTAACTATGATAAATGGAGAAAACTGGGTTTTTAAAGATCTACTTTTAATATGTAACCCCGCGCTGATTGGTCAATTCCATGCACGTGACCATCAAATCATCAGCGAGCGGGTGTACTGCAATGACGTCATGACATGCATACGTCATAAAGCGTTGCCTCTTTTTGCCTTACGGCGCGCGCATGGCAACGCCACGACGCTAGAAACATGACGCGCGTGGAAACCAAAACCACTCATAAAAGTAGGCTACTGAAGAAGAAAAGAAGGGTAGGCCTAACCTCGGAAAAAGTGGGAAAAAATATGATAAAAAGACAAGTTTTGATTTCTCAAGTCGGCGACACGTTCGTTGTTGTTGACAGGAAGCCAGAGCAGCGATGTGTGCAAAAAGATTGGTCTACTTTACCTGATTTAGTTGTTATTTCAATCATGTCGAATTTAGGAGATGCAGACCGCGGTCACATGGCTCAGACCTGTCGTAGGTGGTCCAGACTCATGCGGACAGCTTCCCTCTGGCGGAAGAGACGGATACAGATCGGGATGAACCCCGGCGCTGATCGGAAAGAAGTAGAATTTTCTGAGAAAATGGGCGGCTACTTGCATAGCCTTTGCATCGTCTGCCAAACCAGGGGATTCCGTCCAAGATTTCAAATGAAGGAGAATCTGGCGAGCGTGATCAGCAATTTTTCGAAAAAGAAGCCGAAGCTACGGCGGTTTTGCATCAGTGGGCTAGCTCTGGATCGATTCAACAAATTTTTTACAGCCAAGGAGCAGGACCGGGCTTTGGTCAACGCCATGTGCAGGCTGCTTCGCGGACAGACAAGGCTACGTGTGGTGAGGATGCCAGAGGCATACGTCAAACTCGTCACCGGGAAACGGCTGCTACAAGCACTGGGAAAAGGAAGCGGAAATCAGGTTTGCAGTCTAAACCTTATCGATTTCTTCCACCGCGGACTTGCAGTTTATCGAGTTCCTAACTTCCTTCACATCATGGCGTCGTTCACTAACCTCCGCAGGCTTGCTATTAATTTTAATTGTCTCTCGGAGGAGATTCTGGAAGGGATTGCCCAGAGGGCGCGCAGTTGCTTGCATCTTCTCACCGTTCGAGTACAAGAACGTGATCCACATGGACATCGTATCTGCGGCAGGACCTGGAAGGTCGCTCGAACGCTCTGCCCCAAGCTGCGTGTCGAGTTCGAGTTTGACGACATTCTCTCGTATGCGGACGTGGTCCCACTACTCCCGGCGGATATTCCGCTCAATACCCTCAGAGTTTGGACTGGAATGGATTTAGAAGACGAATCATGGCTACCTGGCTTCATCAGTCACATCACGGAGAATTTCTCTCACAGCCTAGGTACAGTTTCTACATCAATTAGACTTCATTTTGGGTGTGCTTTACAAAAAATTATTCGAGTCAATGGCCTCTATCTGATTCAGCTGATTGGGCAGAAAACGTAGGCCTAGGTCTATTGTTCGCTCTGCAATTACCAGAATCGGTCCGCCTAGGCCTAGTCCTTTTAGTAAGCTAGCAGCACACCAGGCGATGTCTATAGCCCCTTTTACACTACGAGTTTTCAACCGTGCTCGACCCGGGTCGGGCACGGCTCGGCAAAAATGTTGTAGTGTAAAGCAGGGTTCATTGGCACACGGATCCGGTCCGTTTTCAGTCCGTTTGCCCTTGATTTTCCGGATACGACAACGCAAAAGTCCATTTGATCGATTTTGTACGGACCAGGACCCATGTTCCCGAAGCCGTCGTAAGGTTAACGATGTCGTTACGCTATGCATTTCACCAGTTTTAACGACATCGTTAACCTAACGAAGGCTTCGGGAACATGGGCCCTGAATCGGACAAAATCCGTGTGCCAATGAACCTTGCTTTAATGGGTTGGCACGGCACGGTTGGGCTCGGCACGGTGCTACTTTTATCCGTGCCGAACCCCCTACAGGAGGTGGGTTCGACCCGGGTCGAGCACGGCACTGCTGAAAAACTGCACAGTGTAAACGCGCTACTGGGCTCGGCCCACTTGAATAACTCGCCTATAGTGAATTGCGCATGCTCACTTATCGGCCTTGAACTCAATACATCATTGCCACGAATGTTCATGGTCGCAGCCATATTGAAAATGACGGAGATTTCCTACCTCCACAGAAAGGAGAGCGGGCGATTCAGATATTGACGCGGTTCTCATGGTGCAGTGTAAACGGTCATTCTGAGGCGGGCCTGACCAGAGCCGAGCACGGCACGGTTCATCCAGGCCAAAATTCTGCGTAGTGTAAAAAGGGCTTATGAGCGGTTATTTCCGCAGAATTAGGAAAATATCAGATGCGTTAATCACACCGATTGCAGCGCCACCCAACGTCTTACTACCGCGTAAGCAATTTGTTAACCGGCGTTTCCGTATACCGTATATTTCTATGTAAAGAAAGCCATATAGCAACTGTACTCATAGCATCCGTTTTGTCTTCAGAGACACTCGAACTCTCCATCGACAACGACCACACGTATTTCGACGAGTCAATTCTCATCCTGATCTCTCGTTGCAAGAAACTTCGTTCGTTTTCTCTGTGTAGCATGTTCATTGCCACGCTCGTGGCGGAAATCTGTACTCTTCAGAGGGAGAAGAAGATTGGTAAGTCAAAATACCCTCTCCTAGTCCTACAACACAAGCACCGTCACATGGGACAGTAAGCCGTGGTGCCTTGTACCTTGTGCCTTTGCAAAGACAAGTATTAGACCCCATCCAAGTGAGGAACATGAGTAGCTTGACTGCTTCTTCTTCCAGATCTGCAACATTTCCACGCCACCAGCTGCTGTGCATCCATCTACGACTGCTTTGAAATACAAATGATAGCAGACGACTTTTCTGACATGATCAAGTCACGTGGTCTTGACTTCGTCTTCAAGACAGACCCGCCATTTTTGGATGATGATGATGATGATGACGTCACAGTGTAAAAAACTAGTTTTTAGGGAATTGATTCCGGTCATTTCTCGTCGAATGAAAAAAGGCCAAAAATTCAACCTTGTTAAAAAGCTTTGTTTTATTCAGTCATTTTCTGCTCGGCAGTGTCTTCCATTTCGGTCAGTTCTCAAAGATTACGGGAGAGATGATCGGCAGTAGAGTTTTCGCAAAGCCCACGAAACGCCAACGTGAACGTCTATCCTTTTGTTCGGTGCTCTCTTTGTTGGCGCCACAAATTTGTATACATGTAAGTATAGGTCACCTTTAAAGGACCACTGTATTGCATCTTTCTGTCGACAGCCGGCGCCACCGGCACCATGCTCCTATACTGTAGTTAAGCCTTTCGCCCCAGTGTTGGAGAATGTATGATTACAGTCTCGGTCACCCAGCCGCTGGGGATCGAACAAGTTTGTGTAGCAGTACTGCGGAACGAAACGGCTGGCTGCGCGAGACTAGTTGCATGCGGTAGTTTACCAAGTCGTTAATAGAGGTCTCCCCTTAACGCGGGTAGGTGTAACGCAGGACTGGGAAGCAATACTGTGGTCCTTTAAGCTTTTCTTAACCCTTCACTTTGGCAGCCTATAAATCCCTTCTTTGTATTTTGTCCCCTTTATGGTCTCCACCCAAAGTTAGTTAGTTTATTCGGTCCATTTATTTTTTAGCACTATACGACAAGATGTATGAGACTCAGCGTTGTGGTGTTGTTTAGATTTGGTACGAGCTAGAATGTTTGGAAGCGACAAAGTCCTGTACCGGTAAGTCTTATTATATTTCCCGGTTTTTATTTCGAAATCTAATTCTTTCTCTTAGATCATGTACAATGTACTGAAATCTGGTATCAAGTTGTTTCAGCGAATTGCATTTTCGAGGCTTCAACAAAAGCGAGGTTTCGCAAATCTGACAAAACATACACGAAGTACGAAATACGAAATTCAACTTAATTTCCAGGACCTAATGTATTTCTGGAGATGGTTGGTACCACAGATGTCCCCGTTGCCAGTGCGTCTTTTAGCATATCATGTAAGACCGAGAGAGTTACGGTGCATCTTGAATTTTTTAATTTCCACTTCGTATCTACGATGTCAAAACGAAAGATAGATTTCAAAGTTTAATGATTCTATCGGTCTAACGTCATACGCTAAAAGACACTCGTGCAGCAGGCGATATTTGTGGTACCAACCATCTCCTGAAATACATTACGTCATGGAAATGAAGTCCAATTTTCGTATTTTGTACTTCGTGTTTCGTCAGATTTGCAAAACCTTACTTCTGTCTGCTCAAACCTGTAAGGTGAAAACCCGCGTTGATATTGAGCGCGGGTCAGTGCTTGGATGAGTGACCGGCGCGTATGTTAAAATTCCCGTCTCGATACATTCGTAACACTTCGGGTTTTCCCGTCATTCTTCGGTAAATCTGGCACAGTTTCGAGCTCGAAGTTTGGTTCGGGGGGTGTGGTCAGGTGTCATAGGCAACAAGGAACAGAGTCTGTTTTGATTCGGTGTCCGGAATCCTCGTCTTCAGATTTTCTTGGCAGGTCCTTTGGAACATGTCCCGGTCTGTTCTGGCTGACAAACGTACATCGTAAATGTGACGTCCCGCGAATCTTCCACATGCACGCAGTGAATCGCGAAGCTGAGAAACAAAATGGCGGAAAACTTCCTCGTCGTTACTGGCGTAGATGTCAACAAAATGTATCATGACGTCTTTAACAAGATAGTTGTTGCGGATGCTCACCGCTAAACCACACGAGCAGGATTCCTCATCGGCCGTCACGTGCACATTTCGTATTTTTGTGCCCCAAAGCATGTTTAGGTTGTCTTTCGAAACAGTGTAGGCTTCCCCACAGATGATCAGTTTGTTCCCAGGGAAGAGGCCCTCTCGCGGAGAATTTTCTAGAAACTTCCATAGTCCTGAAGGCGCGATTTTTGTAACGCCGGTTAATTCCTTCCGTTCCAAGACACAGAGTTGATCATTTGAATCTTCTGGGTGGACTTCCAATCGACATATTTGCTGTAATTAGGATAGGAACATTATGGGCCGTATTCAAAAAGTGTATTCCGACTCAGGTCCGTAGAAAATCGATCATATTGACTTTTGCGTTGTCATATCCGCAAAAGTAGGGGTAAACGGACTGAAAACGGACCTGATCCGTGCGTCAATGAACCTTGCTTAAAGCAAGGTTCATTGGCACACGGATCCGATTCGTTTCCTGTCCGTTTGCCCCTAGTTTTCCGGATACGACAACGCTGAGGTCCATTTGATAGATTTTTTACGGACCTGAATCGGACCAATTGCGTGTGCCAATGAACCTTGCTTAAAGCTACGTTTAGCTGACACGCGGAATGCGGATTGCGGAACGCGGGAGCGGAAAATGCAGTGCATTAACGTTTCGTATACAACATATCGTTCCGCCGGGGATTCCACATCCCTACCGCATTCCGGATATCTGGTAAACGCAGCTTAAGTCTTAATCGCGCAATGACCCCT
Organism: Notospermus geniculatus; assembly: GCA_002633025.1. Taxonomy (NCBI): domain Eukaryota; kingdom Metazoa; phylum Nemertea; class Pilidiophora; order Heteronemertea; family Lineidae; genus Notospermus; species Notospermus geniculatus. The sequence goes on along the minus strand of NMRB01002016.1, from coordinate 39,206 downwards.
TTTTGAATACGGCCCTATTTCTTTTAATCTTGGGTCACTACTGGTCGATCTTGTCACCCTGAAAAGGTCCTCTTCTTCCATCCTTGCAGGACTGGAACCTCTTCAAATTTCTGCAACATTGGCTGCAACCTGAACGAATTTGGATGTCTTGGTACTCAGGCCAATTCTGTTTCGAAGGTGGGAATGAGTAAATTGGCAGTGTGGAAGCTATTCTGTCAACAAAAATCTCGATGGATAAAATGGTGTGTTCTGATTTTGCCTTTTCCCAATTTGCCAATGGTTGTCTAATAAAAGGATCACGGTACCGGTATGCGATCTCGAATGGGTAATTTGACTGCCGACGTAGAGGGAGCCACCTAGCGGCAGCAATACCAACTACAAAAATGCATTACAAAATGTACGTAAATCGGGTCAATTCGACACCGTAGTTGGTCCCTGGGTTGGAGAGTGGCGCGGTGGCGCCGCCGGGCTGTCGAGAAAAAGTGGCAATGCCGGGGTCCTCTAAGGGAAGGGATAGGCCTAGGAGTTTGTATTGGTGGGCGAATCGGGAAATTGTGAAATGGGACCACACCAGATAAAAGACTAATGACCTCTGGAATATTATCATTGTTTACCTGCTTCATGACTTCCTTCCCAGCATCCTTCATTTCCCTCATCACATCCGCTTCCGGTTGGCCATCTCGGATGTGAAATACACCAAAACTGCGAGTTAGATATGGTGCTTTGCGGGCGAGGTCTCTTACCAGATGGTCGTAGAATATGGGGAGGAGAAATGAATCGAGTTGTCTGTTGGGAGTGAAGGTGAAAGTTGTACCACCGTCGACCACAGAACCACAGCAGTAGCCAAGCTGTCGATAAAGACATTTTTTAAATTCTTGTTATGGTGACGGGACGACACATGGAGACAGAGATGATGCTTTTTCACGGTGACACGGTCAAATTACATGATTCGCACCGGACTTTTTATGATATGTTAGTAGGCCCGTAGGATCGTGGGGGCCGAGGGCAAATACCCCTTCTCCCACTCATGTTTAGGCCAAATAACCTGTGTCCAAATTTTTAAAAAAAACACGCAATTGCGCAATCCACCCGAGGTTGGATGTCGCTCCACTATTAATCTCTGGAGACTGCTACGGGCTACTTCGGGGTTTCTACACGGCGCATGAATATACTAATTTTTGACCGTTTCACTTCAAGTTTATGGTGCTCCAAGTAGTGCTTCGCTTTTTCGTTGATAAATACAATACAACGCATCCCTCAAAAAAGCTTTCTAAGGACATTTTTGTGTAAATGTGTAATATTTTATAACTGCAATTATTCCAGTGCATCTGCGGTCTAAAATCGCACTTTTACCGGTATGCCACAAATCACACGGATTGCGTAAAGTGGCCAGCAGTCTCCAGATGGCTCACTCACCAGCGGGGACGGGGTCCGATTTGTATCCCCCCCCCCTAAAAAAGTAATGTATTTCAGGAGATGGTTGGTACCACGAGCGTCTTTTAGCGTATGACGTTCTCCAGTAATAAGCTACGTCCTGGAAACGAAGTTGAATTTCGTATGTCGTACTTCGTGTTTCGTCAGATTTGCGAAACCTCACCTGTTGTGTACTTTGCGAGAGGCAATTAGGCCTACTAGGACTTACCACTTCTCTAGCTTGATTCTCAGCCACGTAAGAGTGCCTATAAGGGGCTAAAAGATGCTCCTCGTATTGGCTGAACAAAGGGTCATAGTCCTTTTCATAAAAAGAACCTATCCGCAAGACAGCGTCCTTGTCGTACATCGTCGCTTCGCGGATTATGATGGTGTCCGCCATCAGGGCCTTCATTGGGTGCGTATGAAACAATCGGTGCTGCCCACTCTCATGAAACAAGTCTTTAAATAATAACTTTTGTGAAATATTTGATTTTTGCACGCCTTTCAGAATATCCGTCGCCTGGCTTGGCTTCGTTCGAAGGCTAAATGCGTCTAAAGATGGCGTGGTAGTTACGGTCACGGATTTAATGTATGCTTTTCGAAACCGAGTCCACATTGGTCTTCTCAGCTGTGCAAAACTTGACGTGATCCCCCGGCTTGCCTTTGACGTGATCCCCCGACTTGCCTTTGACGTAATCCCCCGACTTGCCTTTGACGTGATCCCCCGACTTGCCTCTGGGTCCAGATTTAGAGAAAATGAAGTTTCTGGTACAATTTTTCTGTTTACCATTCGTCTGAACATTCCAACACAGCTGGGGGATTTTTTCCCCAGACGTGACATAAATCCGTATGCCTGTCGTCCGAGTGCCATGTTATCACCAAATGACTGCACGTACCCGTTATAAACTGGTTAATCTCTTGGTTGAATATTGCTCACGATCTGGAATTATATCATAATAAAACAAGGTATTTAACCTATATGATGTAATACCTAGCCTACTCCAAACAAGGCCTACATGCCTAAGCGGTCTGAGATTCTGTATACAAGATCAAGTACCGTATATACTCTACTACTCTCCATTCCAAATCCCCTTGGCGCGAGGTTTATCAACGATAGCTCCGCAACGGCTGGGCCGATTTTGATGAAACACACGTCAGTTGACTTATCTTTCTTGGCGGTACAGCCATCATCACAGTCAATTTCCCGAAAAACGTGACAGAAAAAAGTTGTTTCACAAATCACCGTTTGTGCTGACGGCCGAAATGGCGGCCATTTTGAAATGACGCAATGCATCGCGCACGTGTAAACTGCACTGAACAGCATCGCGAAATGAAATGGGTTTTGAGAAAGAGATCCGTTATGCCGTCCTTACACAAAAAAATGAAGATAGCAGAAAGATACCGGCAAGAAAGACAAGTTTATTGATGTATGGTATGTTGAATTTGGCCCAGCCGTTGAGGAGATATCGGCCGAAAACCTCGCGCCAAGGGGATTTGGAATGAAGAGTAGGGAGGTTGAGATCAGCAACTTATCACCGATAACAAATAACACCGGCCTTAGGGGAAGGGTCAAAGACGGGGTACATGTTTATCAGGGTAGATCTAACATCAGGATTTACTTAGTGGGTACTTTAGCCATTTGAAATATCCTACTCGGAACAAAGCTACCTTAACACCTTAACAAGCTGCAGGTGCAGCAAAGCCCCACCTCAACCACCAGTGTGCCACCTTGCTGAATTCGCGGGCTGCCATACCAAACTAACCTTGTGGGGTCTTTTGGTTGTCACGTTTGAAAAATTTATACAGCACATCGCCGTCGACAGATGTCCGGTAGGCCCTACTGCTGCACAGAAATTTGCGTCTATCCAAACAGATTTCTGATGCTTACATCTCTTTGCGATTAAAACACCAGCATCTGAATGCGGTATTAGATTTTATGGGCCCCACGACGTCAAAGCAACAGATGGTGCTCTGTAACATCTGCAGTATCTATGGGATGAATGCCATTGTCCACCGCGTCACCTGAGGTTGAATCCGTATTTATCGCCGTAAATCACGGCAGATGCTGCAATGCACACAATTGTTTATATGGAGTCGGTTTGTTGAGAATAGCTGAAGTTAAAGATAATGTATCACGACTTCATTGTTTACATTCAATGTTTGTAAACATTGATGTTTACTTTATGTTATTTTGGACTTTTGGGACATGCCAGCTCACCAAATTGAATACTTTCAGTATCAAAAGAATTTCTAGAGGGGCATGCTACCAACAAATTACTCATAAGACGAAGAAAGACCGGACACAAACAAACAAAATGTAAATTAAACAATGATTTTTGTGGCCCGCGAAAAAACCCTGTGATACATTATCTTTAAGAGTAGTGGGGTTTCGCAAATTTGACGAAACACGAAGTACGAAATACGAAATTCAAAATTTCCAGCACCTAATATATTTCTGGAGATGGTTGGTTAATGGTACCACAAATGTCCCTGCTGCCAATGCGTATTTTAGCATATCATGTAAGACCGAGAGAGTTATGGTGCATCTTGAATTTTAAAATTTCCACTTCGTATCTACGAAGTGGAAACGAAAGATAAATTTCCAAGTTTAATATACACCGACTCTATCGGTCTAACGTCATACGCTAAAAGACGCTCTTGCAGCAGGCGATATTTTTGGTACCAACCATCTCCAGAAATATAATACGTCATGGAAATGAAGCCCGATTTCGTATTTCGTACTTCGTGTTTCGTAAGGTTTGCGAAACCTCACTATTATCCAAGAAATCTCTGTGGGGAGCTCAAGGAGCAACTCATCGTTTGATCCGCACCGACCAGTCAGGCGGTCGGGAATCGAACCCTTCATGCACCTCTCGATCTCGAGTCCCGCTTCAACAAGACT
>NMRB01002015.1:106797-120404 GCA_002633025.1 Notospermus geniculatus | reverse complement strand
TAAAGTCTGGCAACATCTAACTTCGACCTAAAGGAATGCGGAAGTCATGTAATGTGACAGAGCTTTGCGGTTTATAATCATGCCTGTCGATCACTTGTGGTCGTTCCCCGATTGTTTGCGTTGTCCGCCGGCCATTCAATAGCCGCGTGTGATTAAAGGTCCGTGGAAAATCCAACGATCAATTTCCTAGCTTCCGCATTCCATTAGGTCAAAGATAGATGTTGCCAGACTTTAACAGCGTAATCGGCCATTGAATCAGCATAAGCCATTGTCAGAAATGCCACAATGTGGCTTAGTAACAGAGTTCTTTGTCTGCTTTGCCTAATTCATGCATGCATGTAGTTCTCTATATCCAACCGCCAGTTCAGCACGTCGTTCGTCGTTCACGTGCTTTTTATTTGTGACAAGTGCTACCGATTACTGCAATAAGTGAATGTTTCTTTTTGGGCCTGTGAATGACTTGGATTATAGCCGACAAATACTTTTTTCGTTGACGGGATTTCACTGCTGCTGTGGAATTTTCCCATACATCCTAATCCATAATGCTATAGCTACGCAGGCTGCCGCTAGGCTGCCGTAGGTAGCCTAGCGGTAGCCATTTATTTCGGATGGAGGGATGCATCCCTCTATTCCGAAACAAACGTTCTTTGATAATTCTTTCAGCTGGCACTCTTCTACATTCCGGATCCACATTTCAGCTGGAGAGGCCGGGGGGGGGGACCATGTAGGCCTAAACGGTTCATTCCCATTTCGCCAAATTGCATTTCGCCAAATTCCCAGTTTGCCAAAAAAAGTTCCATTTCGCCAAATCCCATTTTGCCAAATTCCCATTTCGCCAAATTCCCAATTCGCCAAATTCCCATTTCGCCAAATTCCCATTTCGCCAAATTCCCGTTTTGCCAAATTCCCATTTCGCCAAATTCCCATTTCGCCAAATTCCCGTTTTGCCAAATTCCCATTTCGCCAAATTCCCATTTCGCCAAATTCCCGTTTTGCGAAATTTGGCGAAATGGGAAGTTGGCAAATTGGGAATTTGGCAAAATGGGATTTTGGCAAAATGGGAATTTGGCCAAATGGGAATTTGGCGAAATGGGATTTGGCAAAATGGGACTTGGCGAAATGGGATTTGGCGAAATGGGAAGTCACCGGCCTAAACCTGCATCTCCACTCCAGAATTCTCAACTCCTAAGAGTACGTTTTCCCCCTTGCATCGCTCGCCCAGAAAGCTCTGGATTTGAGGTTAGTATGATCGGCTACAGATGGCGATACGTGGAATAGGCGCCGGCAATTCTGTAATGGAAGCAGATTAAGAGCGGACAAATACCGGCTTTTTTGTAGTGGAAGTAGAGAGCTTGGGAGCCGCTACTTATCCTTAAACCGAAACGTATACGTGTCCCGATACTTTTGCGTTCTGACGGATCTTTAATTTATTTGAGAAAAGCACAACGTATACGGATGCGGCCTTTAAGGCTAAAGTTTAGAATCCCCGATCGGAAGTGACGTTACTCCATGGCACACAATGGAAATCCTATTGTACAATCCGGCTTATTCCGTCAATCGATGACCTTTTTTGGGCACTGATCGGGGATTCTAAACTCGTTCCATTTTTGCGTTTACACCTATGAAAATCGGATCCGGATTAAAAATTGCCGGACTAATTTAGCCCGCTTTCGCTCGGCGGGTCTGATCCGGATATTATACTTTAGCCCGGCAATTTCATAGGTGTGGACAGAAAAATGCCGGGCTAAAACGTTTACTGAGCCCACCGACAGGTGTCGGTCTGCTAAAATTGAATGGGTGGTGTGTCTGTAGCTGTGTTTACACCTAACGAAATTGCCGGCCCCGGCTCTGACCCTCCATTTTTGCGTTTACACCTGATCGGATCCGGATTAAAAATTGGGCCGGGTTTATTTGGCAAGCATGCTTGCCAAGCAGTTCCCTTTTTCGTGCTTGCCATCTAATGCTGAAAATTATCCCTATTTGGCAAGCATGTCACGCCCCCTAATGAATATTAATCAGGATATGTGCTTGCCATATTATGATCGCTGTGGCAGAAGCAATTTGACTGGTGGCTGGCCCACAGGTCTGACGACAGGCATTTCGAGAGCTGTGACAGATTCTAAAAGGAACTAGCCCAGCGTAGCTATCCAGGCCGTCAGGCCTCTAGTTGTTTTCTACGGTCAGTAAACTTCAAAATAAAACACATTTTCGCCTTCAAAGTCTCCAATTCACATCCCAAAACCTTTCCCTGGAGTTCCTGGCTCATTATGGGGGTTTCTGTATTGGTACAAGGACATGCCTGGCCGCCAGACGCACTGGATCAGTCCGACACGTGGTTGTTCAAATTTCATCATCTGAGCACCTACTGCGCAGATCAGCTCTGCCTGGAGTGTGACAGTCTCTTGGATCATCTGCCTGGAGTGTGGTGTTCATGTGTTTAGTCTTGTTAGCTTATCATTACGTTTTTGGTTTAGTTGTGAACACTTTTGGCATGTTTATCTCTTGAGAGGATTACTGAAATGATTTGTCACTCCAAAATAATTTTGTTTTGAGGTTGATTGTATTTCCTATATTTTTATTATGGCCGGGTTTATTTGGCAAGCATGCTTGCCAAGCAGTTCCCTTTTTCGTGCTTATTTAGCAAGCATGCTTGCCATCTAATGCTGAAAATTATCCCTATTTGGCAAGCATGTCACGCCCCCTAATGAATATTAATCAGGATATGTGCTTGCCATATTATTCAGCACGTTCGGTTATTGAGCAAGCAAATACATGTATGCCAATTGTTTTGGAGGAAATTTTATCCAGGTGCAAGCAAGGGAGATCAGTGTGTGTGTGTGTGTGTGGGGGGGGGGGGCGGCACAATACACAGAGTAAAAACTTGATGTTCATGTTGTACTTTTTAAGAGGCACGGCACTGATTTTAAGCAGGCTGGGGCGATAAATATCAGTATTTTTATCTGGAACTTACTTAACGGGACCCAAACAATAATATTCAAGTCAATGGTAACCACACCTATGAGCATTGACTACTGTGGCCAATGAGGCCACCACCTGGCAGTCGTTTGTTGGCATCCTCGACTGTTCGGGCAATTTTTGTACGAAAACACATAACGTTTCTTCTTGATATGCCTTTTCTGAGAGAAAAAGAAAAAAGAAACCAAGAGAAAAGGGAAAAATAGAAAAAAAAGAAAAATCACGAGTGAGACCATGCGAGTTTCGAACCTCCCACCTTCAGGTTGTTGAGCCGACGTCCTGTGCACTACGCTAATCAACTGACTGCGGGCATGCGGAGGATTTTGTTACCTGGTTTAGGGCAATGCGTGTAACTCGACGTTTAAGCCAAACTTCGCGTACTGTTTGGCAAACCAGGCTCGATAAATGGACATTTTTCTTCTGAAAATCGCTTGTTGGTGGCTCCCTACCGCAAGGCACCCTCCACCACACGCCACTATGGCACTGTCTCCCCTGCCAGCTGCTCGCTGCATAATTAATGAGCTAGACGCGCGTCCAAGACTACACTTTAGTAAGTTAGCTGTGAAAATAAACAGTTCGATGCCTTTAACGCCGTCTTAATCTTCGTTCGAGGCATAGCCTGCTCCCAATCACAACTTTTCGGTGCCTTTTTGCGACGGCGGCGAAGGCGAGTCGGAGGATTCCATCTTAGTCTACCGTTTGCATAATTAATGAGGTCTAATTAGGCCTTAATTTTCATTGGTCCATACCGATCGGTGGTCATGAATATTCACTAATGTCTGCTTGCCATTTAAGACCAATTTCTGTGTATTCGGCAAGCATTTGCTTGCCAAATAACCACTTCCTAAAAATTGCCGGACTAATTTAGCCCGCTTTCGCTCGGCGGGTCTGGGCCCATGTTCCCGAAGCCGTCGTTAGGTTAAAGATGTCGTTACGCTATGTTAACGACATCGTTAACCTAACGATGGCTTCGGGAACATGGCTCCTGATCCGGATTATACTTTAGCCCGGCAATTTCATAGGTGTGGACAGAAAAATGCCGGGCTGAAACGTTTACTGAGCCCACCGACAGGTGTCGGTCTGCTAAAATTGAATGGGTGGTGTGTCTATAAATAGCCGTGTTTACACCTATGCAATTTTTCCAGGCCCGGGTTCGAATTTAACCCGGATCCATTGAATTTTCTGTCCACACCTATTATTCGTCTTACGATATTGAACGCTGGCCATGCTATTTATAGACACACCACCCATTCAATTTTAGCAGACCGACACCTGTCGGTGGGCTCAGTAAACGTTTTAGCCCGGCATTTTTCTGTCCACACCTATGAAATTGCCGGGCTAAAGTATAATCCGGATCAGACCCGCCGAGCGAAAGCGGGCTAAATTAGTCCGGCAATTTTTAATCCGGATCCGATTTTCATAGGTGTAAACGCAAAAAAGGCGGGTCAGAGCCGGGTCAGGTCCGGCAATTTCCTCAGGTGTAAACACGGCTAATAGCATGGCCAGCGTTCAATATCGTAAGACGATCGAATAATAGGTGTGGACAGAAAATTCAATGGATCCGTGTTAAATTCGAACCCGGGCCTGGAAAAATTGCATAGGTGTAAACACAGCTCAAGTCCGGTCTTATTGTTCAGCGAGGGATTAGAATATATGGCTAGAGAGACCATGACCATTCGAACATAGCCATAAAATAGCGGGTTATTGTTTGGCGGACTTGCATTCCTTGGACGTTCATTCCTGTCACACCTGCTTAATAATAGTGGTTCGCTCTGTCCCAATATTCTAATCAAAGCAGGTCTGAAAATCATTCATCGAGTTACATGTACATGTAGGCCTATTACGATCAATGCTTATTGGCCTAGGCCAGGCCTGGCGAGACAAAACATCAGGCTTTACACATGTTTCCAATAGGCCTCCACTTTGAATTATGCCCCTGTCGACACCGGTAGGTTTAATATTCACTGATAAGTCTATACTTGGATAAGCACAATGCATCGCCTTTCAAGGGAAAACGTGTCTGGCCGGTGTGATCTGAACGTCTTGTGCATATAGGCCTAAGGACATTTGGCCTATCGTGGGCTGAGAATTGACTGGTTCTATGTGCGTTTTTAACTTGACTCATATTCCTTCATGGGGTCGTATTCATAAGCGGTTCTATCGTTAGAACCGTCTAAGGCTGGTTCCAAGTGTACTGGTGAAGCACACTTGGAACCGGCCTAAGACGGTTCTAATGATAAAACCGCTTTATGAATACGACACAGGAAGTCAGGGTCAAGTTAAAAATGGACATAGAACCAGTCAGTTCTCAACCCACGCTATATCAGTCCATCGACTTGGTTATTTGCTGTCATTTGTTATCGGACGCACGCTGGAATTCAAATGGTCGGTCATTTTGCATCGAAGTCCATGAGCTGACGTCTGGGTCGTGTCCTTCCCCTATGTCGTAGTAGGCCCGGGTCGTAGGCCTATCTCCTAGGTCGTATCCTCTAGGTCGTATCCTCTATGTGTTGGAGGTGTAGTATCTGATATTTCGTTCTCCAGGTCGAAGGTAGTATCCTCTAGGTCGTAGCTGGTACCCTCTACAGGGTGGGCCAAAAAAAGCGCAACATCCACCTTTTAAATCTCCAAGGGGACCAGGTTTTACTAGAAAGTGACCAGGCCATTATGAGCCCAATACTCCCTTTTACAGGTTACATGTATGGTATTTCATTCAAAAATGGAATGCGGGCACTGGCCCACGCTGGTGATTCAAGCACAAAATTAGGGAGATTTCGCAAAGCCCCCGAAACGCCAACGCGAACGTCTATCCCATTGTTCGATGCCATGAAGAGAGCACCGAACAAAAGGATAGACGCTCGCGTTGGCGTTTCGGGGGCTTTGCGAAAACTCGCTATATTTTATTCGTACGCGAAGTCGTTGACGCATAACTAATGGTGCACTTGTCGCATTCGCAGTTCATCTGGTAAATGGAAGGGGTGACGGGTGATTACATAATAAGCTGTCACCCCTTCTATTTGCCTAAACAACTGCAAAAATAGTCAACACGATTAGTTATGCATGGGTAAAAATCGCGTACGAAAAAAAAGATTTTTACGTTTGAATCACCAGCGTGATAATAGAGGGTTGGCATATGGGGTAGGGGCCTACGTTCTGCTCAAGTTCTCGAATGCACACACACCCGAACCATGGAGAGGTGGTTCGGGTGTTTGTGATACACGCTCCCACTCGCGGTTAATATGTTCGAGCCTACCAGGTGTGACAGGAATCAGCGTCCTAGGAATGCGTCTAAAGCCGGGACAGACTAGCGCGACGCGGCGCGGAGCTGAGCTGAGTGTTTTCTTTTTTGTTTTCAGGCACCACTGATATGTGCAGTGGAGCGCAAAAACACAAAAGAAAACGCGTCGCTCCGCGTCGCGTACGCACTAGTCTGTCACCGCCTTTAGTCTTTAACACCCTTTTTGAATACAGCCCCTAAATCTTCCCGTTCTCTTTTTTCCAGGTCAGATTGAGATTGTCCGACTCGGCATGACCGACCATGTCGGAAGACACAGCTCGGGACACCGCTAAGAACAGAAAATGGCAGGGAAATTTGACAAGGTGCTGCAACAGGTGGCCGCCATCTTTAACTGGAGTCTCATCATCCTATTCTGTGGATTTACGACCCTTTTTATTACCACGGGAACATGTTTTGCTGTCAGTATTTACTACGTTGCTTGGATGGACGAATTTGAAGAAGCCGGCAGTGGATATATCTCCTGTATTGGTTCACTCAATATCGGTGTCATGTGCGCCGTCGGTAAGTATGGAATCTTGGCTGCTGATTACTGTTCAGTGTACGGTAATAGGGAGGTTTAGAAATCAAACGATAAACGTAAACTTTACGACAACGTTATTTTTCACACTACACATTCACCAGATTTTTATATTGCATTTTCGGTACCAAAATAACGTTCCGATGACACCATTCGATTCGGCGACCCCGAAAATATGGGTATTACCCAGGGGGCAAAACCCCATTTTTGGCCAAAATGGGGAACCAGCTGCTGTAAAAAGCCACCCACTGGTAATGTGTTCAGGGGACCTCCCTGAGTCATGCTAGGGTGGGTGGCCTTTGAGATTTTTTGCAAGACGCCGAAAAATTGACTTTGAAGTTCAGGACACTGACTTTATCATTGGTCCCAAGAACTGACACATGACTGAGCGTTGTACAGGAGAATGGGATGGGATGTACAACTTTTGAACGGTTGGATTTACACCCCATAAATGTATTACCAATAGATATAAACATGGTGCCTCTTAATCAAATAAGCATGTTTTGAGTTGTTTTCAGTAGTCATGTAATAAGAAATGAATTTTTTATGCAAATTAACAAAAAAAAGGGTCAAAATACATAAAAGCGCCATTTCCAATTACGTAACTAGTTAAAATCTACAAAACACATGCTTATTTGATTAAGAAGCACCATGTTTATATCTGTTGGTAAGACATTTATGGGGTGTAAATCCAACCGTTCAAAAGTTAGCTGTACATCGCATCCCATTCTCCTGTACAACGCTCAGTCATGTCAGTTCTTGGGTCCAATGATAAAGTCAGTGTCCTGAACTTCAAAGTCAATTATCCGGCATCTTGCAAAAAATCTCAAAGGCCACCCACCCTAGCATGACTCAGGGAGGTCCCCTGAACACATTACCAGGGGGTGGCTTTTTACAGCAGCTGCTCCCCCATTTTTGCCCTTTGCCCCCTGGGTATATAGGTCTTGGAATTGTGCTTCTATCTCTGTTAGAATTCGAGATATGCGGAATCCAAGATGGCGGCTCTCAGGGGCGATTTCGTCGGGGCTCCCGTCCTTAAATCAAAAGATACGGTGAAATCGACATCTGTGCCAAATTTGGTGCTTTTATCACAAAATGAACGATGGGTCGGCTTAGCAGCACTACTACACATATATGTAGCTTTACGCGACGACACTGCGCAAAGTTCCCACAGCCGTCCAATGCATAAAGGCAGTAACTTGATTTTTCAGTTTTGAGAAAAATTGATTATTAATTTCAGGAAATCACGGGCAGGAAATCCAGAGCAAAATACAATGCAAAAAGGCAGTAACTTCCAATGCATTTTCCCAGTACTTTTTGGAGATACTGCCTTTTTGCGTTGTTTTTGGGGTGTGGTAGTGAAGTTACTGCCTTTGGGTCAGGGCCTAATTCTTAGTGAATATACATGTAGTACTGGGCATTGGAGTTAAATGGTACATCAGGAAGGTGAAGCTTCAAGAGCCGATTCAAAAATGACCAAAAGGTGTTTCTGTGCCAAAATGGGAGTTACTGCCTTTATGCATTGGACGGCTGCCCAAAGGACGTGCCATAGAGCGCGATGGCTTACATGTAGGTACTGGAATTTGCGCAAAATCAAAATGCGCGAAGGGGAGATATCATTATTCAAAAACACAACAGACTTCTGTTCGAATCTCGCCAATCAAGTTTCATGTCCCATGGACCGGAGACGTGATGATCAGTCTTGAACGCTTGTGCGTTATCAGTCCGTTAAAGTCCAAGTCAACCTTCATTCAACATGGGCAAAGTGCCAGACCTGTGAAACAGATACCATATGTAACCACAATAGGGCCGTTTAGATGACAGGCAAAAATCCACATGCGATCCGATCGAATCCGATTGTGGTTCAAAACTCTTGTGTGTACATGTAAATGCTACCCAATGCGGTCCAATGTGGGTTTTGGACTGCATTGGACCACATACGACCACATTCAAATCTCGTCTAAACGCAAATGAGACCTGATATGGGTGATCGGATCCAATCGGATCGGATCGAATCTGAATGTGGTTTTTCGGCTTGTCGTCTAAACGGCCCTTATGATTAGGCCACAAACCACAGTATTTACCAGATGACTGAACACAACCTTGGGTTTACAAAAGGCTCATGGAAAGTGAACCAAGTTACCCAACATCATTAGGTAACTGCGACATGGATTATTTACCACTGACCTGTGTAGGTTTTCAAGCTTGTTATTTTGCCCATGTTGAATGAAGGTTGACTTGAGCTGCGTTCACACTGGGCTTTTAAAACGGTTTGAAAACGTTTTAAGATGTTAAAACGGTTTAGGGTGCCACACTAGAGCCCTCAACCGTTTTAACGAAAACGGTTCCAGAAGTGGTTTCAAAACGACTCGACGTCATTCGGGCGCGACAACCGTTTTGAAAACGCTTTGGTGACTGTAGTGTGGCACAGTCGGTTTTGGTCGAAAGCGGTTTCCGTAAAACGTTTTACGGAAAACGCTTTCAAGTCGGTTTCAGTGTGAACACAGCTTTGGACTTTAAGGTCTGGTTGAACCTAGAGGCGGACCATTGGAATGCCAAGTGAGGAAATGGAACATTTAATTTTGACCACAAGATTTTATTTACGTGTGACCCTTATGTAATGAAAACCACATGTTTATTAAGCCTCGCTTATGTCGCCCTACGCTGTGATAGAAATATCGTCAACAAGTTGCAACTGATAACTTATGTCGCCACCGACTAGAAAAATACCGATCGGTCGCAACTACCTGGAACTAGTTTATCGCCGTCTTTTGAGTGCTTATGTCGACACTGATTTCTTTTGATTTTAAGTAAAACGTGCTGAAGTTGAACACCTGCGATTTTCTGGATCTGGATATTTGTAGTTTGCAACTAGTTACTCGCCGACGCCCGAGAGCTTATGTCACCTAGTAGTTGTGACTGATTAGTTCCAACTACGCGCCGATTATCAGTTGCCAACTAGTTCTGACTGTACGTAAGGGCGACATAAGCGAGGCTTTATTAGGCACAGTCATCTGATTCATTACACCATAACATGTAACCGCAATTATGTCACTCCTGCCACACTCTAACCACAAACTGCATTCCAAAGGTCCGCCTCAAGGTTGAACCAGACTATACTTTTGCCGCTGTACACGGTCACATTTTTCATCTAATTTTCTGAAATATGCTCAATAAAGGCCTGCATGTGGGTTTATACTCTGAAGCCCCAATAGGCCCGAAATTTTGAAAAAAATGGATGAAAAATTTAATCGGGCATTGGAATATTATGCAAATAGACCAATATCACTGAGTGAACTCACGCACTCTCGGGGAACCCCCGAACACCTTTGTTGGGACCAAGTCCTTCCTATCTTGCTTTTGTTTTGGTATGGGATTTTTCATATTGTTCATTCATTCGCACACGATTCATTCGCACACACCATCGCGGTTCACTGGGTTGTCACGAGCTAATACCGATCCACACATCAGATTGCGTCTCAACATAATGCATGCGCCCTGCTGGGGATCCCAAAACTCGAGGCTAGGATACCCGCACAATGCTATCGGACGCGCCAGGAAGCCTGGACCGAGGTCAATTCTGTTGCGCATTTTGATTTTGCGCAAATTCCAGTAAGCCGAGCGCGATGGTTACAGGTGTAATGAAATCTAATGTTCCCGATACCAGATGTCCGCTTCTTTTGTTCAGGGGACATCTCGTGACAGAAGTTCCTGTCTGTTAGTGTCCGGCCTATTGTAGCTGCCGCTTATTCCGTCAGAATCTTTTGTTGGGGGACATCTCATATCGGGGTACATGACATTCTACTACACCGGTACATAAAGGGCCGTATGCACCAACGAAGATTACCTTGAACTCAGGTTGAGCCACAACTTTTCCATTGTCACATCATGCCCTGGCAAACCTGAACAACGGAAAAGTTGTCGCTCAACCTGAGTTCAAGATAATCTTCGTTGGTGCATACGGCCCAAAATGATATGGAATTACAAAACAAGCGGAAATTGTTCGCGGCTGCGTCGCGTCGCTGCGCTGCCTGTCGTATAAGCTGGGCCTAAAAGTACATTTATTTTTCCTTTCCAGGTCCGCTTAGCAGCATCCTGACCAACAAGTTTGGCTACCGTGTTACTGTGATAGTGGGAAGTCTAGTAGCTACTATCGGGATGGTGGCCACCGTGTTTTGTCCAAATGCCTACGCCCTGCTCTTTACTTTTGGGATCCTTACGCGTAAGTGTTCTCACGCGAAAACAACATAACAAGCCTGGTGGCGACAGGTCGACTCGTCATTTAGCCGGTGTAATGTTTTTCACTGCGCCCCGTTTGCCAGTGCCTCCCAACAAAAGATTGACGGAATAAGCCCCGACGTGACAATGGGGGAGGGACTGATCAACATGTCTTTCTGTATTTGAGTGTCCGCCGAACAGTAAAGCGGGCATTGTCATACGGGAGGCATTCTCATATATTACACCGGGTCATCGACTTTAAAAACACCCCTGCCGCATCGAGATTTGCCGCACATGTGCGCCTGGCTTAACAGACGACGGACACCGCACCATCGTAATTATAGCTCACCCCGGTGAGCTAAAAATGACACATATTTTTGGCAACCAAAGGGTGGGAGACACAACTTTACACCATATTACTCATATCGTAAGTTTCATGAAGCTCCATTGACTATCAAATTGCAGATGGCGTTCGAAACGGAAAAAAAACGGTATGAAAATAATGTCACTTCGTGAACAATAGTGAGTTTTAGAAAACCCCGAAACACCAATCCCATTGGTTGATTCCACGAAGAGTGCGCCGAACAAAAGGACACACGTTTGCTTTGGAGTTTCGGGGGCTTTACGAAAATCTCTCTACGCATAAAGCAGATTATCCATGCATGCGTATTGCGTGATCGTAGTCCGAGTGAGGTTTCGCAAATCTGACGAAACACGAAGTACGAAATACGAAATTCAACTTCATTTCCAGGGCCTAATGTATTTCTGGAGATGGTTGATACCACAAATGTCCCTGCCGCCGGTGCGTCTTTTAGCATATCATGTAAGACCGAGAGAGTTATGGTGCATCTTGAATTTTTAAATTTCCACTTCGTATCTATGAAGTGGAAACGAAAAAAGTTAAATATACACCGTAACTCTATGGGTGTAACGTCATACGCTACAAGACGCTCTTGCAGCCGGCGATATTTGTGGTACCAACAATCTCCTGAAATACATTACGTCATGGAAATGAAGTCCAATTTCGTATTTCGTACTTCGTCAGATTTCCGAAACGGTTTCGCAAATCTGACGAAGGCTGCGAAACCTCCCTAATAGTGAGGTTTAACCTCACTATTAGGGAGGTTTCGCAGCCTTACGAACTACGAAAACCGAACACGAAAAGCGTAATACGTCATCAATTTTTGCTTACTTCAGTTCGTAGGTGGACGTTCGTTGTTCGTCGCCTCTTGTACAGGGGCAATTTCCATTGTGAAACCAGACCACTTTTTTCGGATCGGCCGAACGCGAAGTACGAATTACGAGATCAGTAATGGTTTGTGTAAGACGTAATCATTCTATGTGTGACTAGATGTCGGATTTCGTCTTTGGTTGATAGAAGGGACGAAGATTTTGCAGATTTGTCGTGCGTTTTGCGTCGAAGAGCTAAGTCCGAACCGAACTCTGACATTCAGAACTTCAATTTTGCGCAGTGTAAGCCTATTCCATACAAAAAAAATTATAGTCATAGACGGGATTCGAACCGTCGACCTTCTGATTTGCAGTCGACCATCTATCCACTCAGCCAACGAGCCAACTGACACGGTCATGATTTGTGTTCGTCATAGGCGTAGGCCTTCGAGTTAGAAAACCTGGGAAGCCTACCATCAAGTTCGGTGGGCGAATGGGGAAGACGGTGAAACAAAGATAACAGAGAGTGGGTTCGATTCCCAGCTGGGTCTAGTTTTTTTCTTTCAAAAAAGTGTTCAGCAGGAGCTCACCAGAGGATGTTGACACCTCCACAGCTCGAAGACAAATAAGATGGCGCCCCCTGGCCTATCATGTTCTGAGCCTTCGTTTGAAGTGTTGGCAGGGTGTTTGATAGACGAACACAAATCATGACGTTGTCAGTTGGCTCGTTGGCTGAGTGGATAGAGTGGTCGACTGCAAATCAGAAGGTCGACGGTTCGAATCCCGTCTATGACTATAATTTTTTTTGTATCGTATGGAATAGGCTTACACTGCGCAAAAATTGAAGTTCTGAATGTCAGAGTTCGGTTCGGACTTAGCTCTTCGACGCAAAACGCACGACAAATCTGCAAAATCTTCGTGCCTTCTATCAACCAAAGACGAAATCCGACGTCTAGTCACACATAAAATGATTACGTCTTACACAAACCATTACTGATCTCGTAATTCGTACTGCGCGTTCGGCCGATCCGAAAAAAGTGGTCTAGTTTGACAATGGAAATTGCCCCTGTACAAGAGGCGACGAACAACGAACGTCCACCTACGAAGTGAAGTAAGCAAAAATTGATGACGTATTACGCTTTTCGTGTTCGGTTTTCGTAGTTCGTAAGGCTGCGAAACCTCCCTATTAGCGAGGTTTCGCAACTTGACGAACTACGAACTGCGAACACGAAATACGAAAATAGAGTTCGTATTTCGTATTAAGCAAATTTTTGGTTTCGCATAAAATACGAAATACGAAATACGAATGCCCGTTACATGCGCAGTAGCTGTCGTAGAAGGCGCTTTTACTAAAATTGGCGACTGCAGATGAAGTGGAGCCGGGAGTGGAGCATGCTGTGAGCTTATGCCCGCTGTACACGATCAAAC
>NMRB01002015.1:59414-103093 GCA_002633025.1 Notospermus geniculatus | reverse complement strand
ATGTTGATATGAAGGGAATATGGAACAACTGCGATAAGTCCCGTTTCTTCGGCCGTTACACCAACACCAGCAAATAGCGAACTGCTCGAATGACGTCGGACTTGTCGATTTTCATTTTGTTTGTCCGAACTTGTTTCTTCACCATGTGGTCACTCCGTAAAGTCCACTTATCTAATGTTTGTCCGAATTTGGGCGCCGGCGGTGTGCTATTCATGCAGTTCAGAATGGAAAAGTTCACAAATGAGTGAAATATTTATTACACAACCTATCCGCAATCCCATCGATGTATTACGTGGTCAGACGACCTTTCACTGAAGTCAAATAAACTCCCACTCACACAATCATGTCAAATTCATCCAAGGTCATGGAGGACATTCTGAAAACTGAATGAGCTATTCAGGGGGCGGGAGTGTCACGGCCAATCACAAAGTGAACGAAATTTAATCTGCATTGTAATGAGCTTGTACGTTCATGAGTCCGGTGGCGCTCTCTGGTCAAGCAATATCCGCCAATCAAAAGCGGTCTACCGAATTTGACTTGGCCATAAGTTCAGTTTTCGTTTTCGTTTCGCTACGTTTTGAGCGTTCCCTATTCAAACCATTACTGATCTCGTAATTCGTACTGCGCGTTCGGCCGATCCGAAAAAATTGGTCTAGTTTGACAATGGAAATTGCCCCTGAACAAGAGGCGACGAACAACGAACGTCCACCTACGAACTGAAATAAGCAAAAATTGATGACGTATTACGCTTTTCGTGTTCGGTTTTCGTAGTTCGTAAGGCTGCGAAACCTCCCTATTAGCGAGGTTTCGCAACTTGACGAACTACGAATACGAAATACAAAAAATAGAGTTCGTATTTCGTATTGAGCAAATTTTTGGTTTCGCATAAAATACGAAATACGAATGCCCGTTACATGCGCAGTAGCTGTCGTAGAAGGCGCTTTTACTAAAATTGGCGACTGCAGATGAAGTGGAGCAGGTGTAATGTATGAGCATGCTGTGAGCTTATGCCCGCTGTACACGATCAAACACCCTGCCAACACCTCAAACGAAGGCTCAGAACATGATAGGCCAGGGGGCGCCATCTTATTTGTCTTCGAGCTGTGGAGGTGTCAACATCCTCTGGTGAGCTCCTGCTGAACACTTTTTTGAAAGAAAAAAAACTTAGACCCAGCTGGGAATCGAACCCACGCTCTGTTATCTTTGTTTCACCGTCTTCCCCATTCGCCCACCGAACGTGATGGTAGGCTTCCCAGGTTTTCTAACTCAAAGGCCTACGCCTATGACGAACACAAATCATGACCGTGTCAGTTGGCTCGTTGGCTGAGTGGATAGCGTGGTCGACTGGAAATCGGAAGGTTGACGGTTCGAATCCCGTCTATGACTATAATTTTTTTTGTATGGAATAGGCTGAATTGAAGTTCTGAATGTCAGAGTTCGGTTCGGACTTGGCTCTTCGACGCAAAACGCACGACAAATCTGCAAAATCTTCGTGCCTTCTATCTACCAAAGACGAAATCCGACATCTAGTCACACATAAAACGATTACGTCTTACACAAACCATTACTGATCTCGTAATTCGTACTGCGCGTTCGGCCGATCCGAAAAAAGTGGTCTAGTTTGACAATGGAAAATAGCGAGGTTTCGCAACTTGACGAACTACGAACTACGAACACGAAATACGAAAATAGAGTTCGTATTTCGTATTAACCAAATTTTTGGTTTCGCATAAAATACGAAATACGAAATACGAATGCCCGTTACATGCGCAGTAGCTGTCGCAGAAGGCGCTTTTACTAAAATTGGCGACTGCAGATGAAGTGGAGCCGGGACTGGAGCATGCTGTGAGCTTATGCCCGCTGTACACGATCAAACACCCTGCCAACACCTCAAACGTAGGCTCAGAACATGATAGGCCAGGGGGGCGCCATCTTATTTGTCTTCGAGCTGTGGAGTTGTCAACATCCTCTGGTGAGTTCCTGCTGAACATTTTTTTGAAAGAAAAAAAACTAGACCCAGCTAGGAATCGAACCCACGCTCTGTTATCTTTGTTTCACCGTCTTCCACATTCGCCCACCGAACTTGATGGTAGGCTTCCAAGGTTTTCTAACTCGAAGGCCTACGCCTATGACGAACGCAAATCATGATCGTGTCAGTTGGCTCGTTGGCTGAGTGGATAGAGTGGTCGACTGCAAATCAGAAGGTCGACGGTTCGATGTAATTTGACACTAAAGGCCTGTTTCCACTATAACGGTTTCCGCAGCGGTTTGCGACGCCGGGGCGGTTTTCACAGGCATTGAGATAATTAACACGCCACGTATATTGTTAAACTATCGAAGGATTATCCAAAACCCTGTGAAAAAAATCCCGGCGGGGCAAACCGCAGCGGAAACCGGTGTAGGGGAAATAGGGCTTAAAGTGTGGTTTGTGAACGATAGCTCTGCAACGGCTGGGTCAAATTTGACGAAACATACGTCAATCGATTCATCTTTCTTGCCGCTACAGCCATCATCGCTGTCATTTTCCCAAAAAACGTGACAGAAAAAAGTCCTTTCACCAACCACAGTTCGTGTTTACGGCCGAAATGGCGGCCATTTTGAAATGACGCAATGCATCACGCACGTGTAAAGTGCACTGAACACCATGGCCAAATGAAATGGGTTTTGAGAAAGGGATCCGTTATGTCGGCATTACGCGAAAAATGAAGATAGCAGAAAGATACCGACAGGAAAGACAAGTCAAATGAGGTATGGTATGTCAATTTTGGCCCAGCCGTTGCGGAGATGTCGGCTGAAAACCTCGCGCCACTCGGATGTGGAATGAAGTGTACATGTAGGTCTCTTTGTTGTTTTGTAGAAGTACCACCAACCAGGCAGCAGGAACAGCGACAAGGAAGATATAAGCCTCGTTTTCGTTTGGAATTCTTTTTGTTCCCGCCGAGACCGTAAAGATAAACGTCTAATTTCTTTGGGAAACACCACATACCGCGAAGAAAATCTGACGCGGCAAGATAAGACGTCCATTGTTCTAATAATGTACATGTAGTTAAGAACTTACAGAATTATTAGGAAGGTTGAGACCGGCAACTTATCACCGATCCTTATACGTATACGGATCGAAATGTACACAAAATATGTCATCGTTGTACAGAATTCTATCCGTATATGTATAAGGATCCGTGATAAATCGCTGATCTCAACCTCTCTAATAAGTCTTGCTTGGTAGCCGTTGGTACGCTGTTTACCTTTATTTTCTATAGGCCTATGTTAATATAATATCACTTGGTATTTTTTAGGATATGACTCAGCGAGGGTCACCGTCATAATCATTGTGACCTCGTATGACGTCGTTCAGTGTAAATTCACTCTGTTCTTATTGAATTGTCAATAAACGTTGCCATCATGGGCAAAAAAATCACACAGTCTTGTCGTCTGGTATTGGTTGCTTGTTTTTGCCGCCAAAATGAAATACATGTGTGGATGATTTGCAACTTCGTAATTCATAGATGATGTACAATCCGTCGTAGGCCGCGGCCCACTTTCCCCGGGCTGCCTGTGAGGCCACGAGCTCATTTGCATGAGTAACTCGAGTCTCTCCTATCATAGGCCACGTCTACACGGAGCATTTTAAGCCCAGTTAACCGTCTACACGGGGCCTTGTCTCGAGTAAGTTGTCTCGGGTTAGTTTGACCCCGGTAGGGTACTCAACCCGAGACAAAGTTGCCTCGAGACAGTTGTCGTGTAGACGCGTCTGTCTGTCTCGGGACAAAGGCCTATATTGGTTCCGTATTGTCAATGCGTGCATTGATAAAATACGGCATGAATGGCGTAATGGAATGGACGCCACATGACGCGTAGTGTTGAAAACACCGTCACGTCATGCATCCGTGTGGACGCTCCGTTATTTGTCTTGGGTTAAAAAGTCTCGAGACAAAGTTGACCCGAGACAAATTAGTGTCTCGTGTAGACGTAACTATAGTAGTAGGATAAGGGTATGGTAAGTCCGAAGGATCTTCTAAAAATAATGTTAACTCTTTCGGGCCTGGATGAAGTTGAAAAGTGTACATTTCGTAACATGAATTTCTGATGTCTATAAAAATGCGCCTAGCTCCCAAAATTTGCAACCAAAACTTGTGACAAGGCACTCATTCTTCAGGCAACTAAATGGGCCACGACCTATGCAGGTTTGCTTCTTCCAAAATGTCTGTGAGAGAAACAGGCCAGAGCCGAAGATGCATGTTGTGAGGAAACAGTCGCCTACGGCCTACGTTTTCGTCAGGTTGCCAATCTTTAAACGCCTATATATCGATAACCGTTGCTCTTACGCGTCTGAAAATTGCTCAAAATGTAAGCTGCTTTTTTCTCCTCTTTTGGCGCTAGTCGCGTCGTCGTAGCTGCTCCGTTCCGGAGATATAGTCATTTTGTCACAACAAGTCAGATTTGCACTTTGGAGTCTGTCAATCTAGACCCCAGAACAAACGTTAAAACGCAATTTTAGCCAGGTTTCTTCAAACGGAGCAAGATCGCTTATTGAGAGGGGGGTTGCGACAAATGTCTACTTTTTAGCTCACCCGTGGGCTTTTGTCGTGGGTCGACGTCCGTTAGCAGGGCACCGCTGGAGCTATTGATCTGAAACTTGGTACATACATACCCCTAGGTCAGATGACCTATGACACCAAGTTTCGGTCCGATTCGATTCTTGGCTTGGCCTCTAGGTGGCCAAAATCAAAAACACAAAAAGTGCAATAACTCCTGAACTAATGACTGGATCATCTCCAAATTTTTATCTTAGGTGTATCTGGTTAGGATACATAACATATAAAACGGGTTTTTGATTTGACGTACTTTTCAAGGTCACAGAGGTCAAAGTTCGACAAAAGTAACGAACCTGCCACAGTTCTTCATTATTTCACCGAGCGTCTTCATATCTTGCATAAACGTGTATTAGAGGGGTACCTTCAAAAATACCGAGTTTCGGCTTGATCGGACATCCAATATGGCCGCCAGGTGGCGTAACCTGAAAATCATCCAAGTGCTATAACTCAGGAACGGCTTGACCCAGAGTGCTCAATCTTGATATTTACCACCCTCTAGATGACCTTTACAAGCATGTCAACTTTCAGCCTGATTAAATTTCCAATATGGACGCCAGGTGGCGTAACCCGAAAATCATCAAATGTGCTATACCTCAGGAATGACTTCACCCAGAGTGCTCAAATGTGCTATGTGGCTCCCTCTAGATGACCTTTACGTGCATGTGAAGTTTTCGCCCGATCGGGCATACAATATGGCCGCCAAATATCATTGAAGTCCTGCAACTTGGGAATGACTTGACCCAGATTGCTCATAACTGACATGTACGTACCTCTCTCTGTCATTACACCATTATGTTCAAAAGGGTGAGCACATGGTCCATCGACCATTCCATTCTGGTCAGGAGCGAGTCACAACAATGTTATTTCAATCTTCAGGTAAACTTTTTTTGAAAAGAACGGTCTGTATTCTAGAAGCCTCCTTAACTCTCAGATCCACTTCAAGCTTTTGTATTCTGCCCTACAAACAATAGCTGAAGGTGAACCTTAGAGTTGAGGAAGCTTCTACAGGGTGGGCCAGAGAAAGTGTCCCTCGAACAATAGCATATCTATCGAACAATAGTAATTCTATTGTTTCCCTATTGTTCGAGGGACACTTTCTCTGGCCCACCCTGTAGAATACGGTCCAGCCTTTCATTCTGGTAGACGATAACCAAACAAGATTTATTTATGATGAAAAAGAAAGAGCCTGCTTCAGAGTGCGTCTAAACTTCGTTCCTGTTAGACAATAGACATAGAAGTTGACAACACTGTTTGTAACACCAAACAACTTGATGGTTAAACCACTATAAATGTATACTTCTGCCTCAATTCCTTTCAGAATGCCAGCGAAATCGAGGACATCCATAATTTCCCGCAAATAACTCGGAGTTTCCAGTATAATAAAAATGATGACTATAGCTAAAACTCGGATGGTGCTGCTTCTGATACCCTCATCCGCCTTGCCTCCAGTTGATATTTGTCTGACTCTAACTGACTCAGTCAAAGCCTTCAACAAACGGCAGGTGAAGAAAGTCAAACATGCGAGAGGCAAAAAAGCTGGGATAAGATTATTCAGAACTCCGTTGTAGATTATCTCAAATATATAATACCGTAGACCAAGATGCGGCATGAGAAACCTAAACCTTGGTTTGTACGAGTTTGAGCAGGGATCAAACACCCAAACATTGGTGAAGACGAAAAGCATTGGCAAACGGAACAAGAGGGAGAAGACACCGGAAGAGAGGCACACGATGTGTGCCTTCCTTTTGGTACAAAACGACGCCGCTTTCAGAGGTTTACAAACAGCAACAAAACGTTCTGCCCCAATGCATACTGTGACGTAAATAGAAAACATTTTGGTTGCCCATGTCAACATCCATACGTTTGCACGGGTCAATTCATAAAATTCTCGACACATGGGACAGCCATCGTAACTACCTACAATTTGGCTGTAGGGTGATTCTAGGAACGTGACCATCAGGAAAAGTGAGTCGGCGACCGCCAAGTAACGAAGCAAGACAGACGTTGATGTAAAGGGACGTTCCCTCCCGAGGACAATGAACGCAAGGCTGTTACCGATTAGCCCAACAAGGATCAGCAAGGAATAAACTGGCAGTGTGATGATCAATAGGAATATGTCTACTGGGTTGGAAGGGTCTGTGGGGTAATAGAAGTACTTGAAACAAACCAAACGGGGAGTTGTGTCTTCCTCGTAGAGTGACGTCTGCATCATTGGCACTTCCATTAAAACCCCACAGTATGGAATTTTACGATATTTTCAAAAGTTAGGAGAGTGCAGATAGAGGTCCCATAGCCTCGTGAAGGTCCACAAAATGCTTGCCTGATACGCACTTCACAGAATCAAGGCGTAGTTTTCAGCACACATTGGAAAAAACTGCAGGGAGAGCTCTAAATGTAGGATTCTGACAGAGCGTAGTACATTTTACACTACGCTGACGTCGTGCGAGAATCGCGGCGATGATTTGCGTTTTTCACATTCAATACAGTGGGGCTTTAAAAATGCCTCCGAGAAAATGTCTCTGTCGTGTGCACAGTGTGTTAGCGATGATGGCACTTTATCCCAGTAGTGTGAAGGAAAGGCTGCAACTCGCAGTTGGATTCCTTCCCAATGAAAGTCCACTTTTACATCTCTGTTACCATCGTTTGGTTTTTGGGTGATACGCCTTTCGAACAAGCTGGCATCAGTTGTTTAATAGTTCCTTGCAGAGCTCCATCCAATATAGGCCTATTAGTGCGGTATGGTGTGTCAACAAACCAGCTCCCGTAGGATTTTTGTGCTAAAGTTGAACCTCACTGAAGCCAAAATAGTAAAAAAATCAACTTTAGCAAAAAACTCCTACGGGAGAACATACCATACCGCACTATATGTGAGACAGTCTGGGAAAACCTGCGGATGTCACATTTGTGAAAGGCTTGGTGAACCAGCAAATTTCAACAGCTGAAATGCACGGTACTTCGCAACAGGTCAACAGGAGATCAATGCACAGGCAATCTGACAGCCTTCAGTCAGCGACGCCCCACAAGTTTTCTCACAATGTTAACGCACAAAGTGTACAGATATGAAGTATGGATGCAGCTTCTGCCACTCATGCCAGAGGCGATAAAGTGTTATATATCTACCTCTCAGTTCGCCGTATATAATAATATGATATAACGAATGTTCAACGTTTTTTTCCTGAGCGTCGAATGCCAACAATGAGGACGGCGCAGTACTAGCACCACACGGCGTCGCTGCGAGCGTTGTGACCAAAATGTCGTTTTTCTAACGTTATTTCCATTTATTTCTGGCAGTGAAAATAACCCGTTTGTTTTGGTCACCCGAGAGTAAAACTTACATCATCGTGTAGCAGATGAAATTTTCTTTTAATCTCATTACGTTTTTTCTTAAAATAAGAGACACGATGGCGATAATAGCAACGTTTTTGTCTCATTATTTCTGTAGAAAAATGTACAGGTCATTTTCTCATGACGCAACGTCAACACCTAAAATGACGTCAATGACGTCGCTCAGGTCACATCGCTCGCAGCGCCGACCTGTCGGGATAGAAAAAAATTACGCCATCCTCATTATATCCATCCGTTATTACTATGCTGCGAGGCATTTGTTTTTTCCATCACCATATCGACAGTTCGGTTAAGCCTATGTCACACTGTGGCGACTTAGGTGGGCGAATCCCCGCGAACTAGAATGAAATGGTCCATGGTCCATGTACATACTTCTCTCTGTCATTACACTGTTATGTCCAAAGGGGTGAGCGCATGGTCCATGGGCCATTTCATATTCGAGTTCGCGGGGATTCGCCCGCCTAAGTCGGCACAGTGTGACATGGGCTTTAATGGCCTAAATTAACATGTATGTGAACTCACTGATATCTTACCGTAGGAAAGTTTTTTTTCAGGAAAGTATCACCGATGCTAGATTCGGAATTTAGAGTGTCTTGTCTAGTACATTTACATATAGAAACAATAACAAACGACTTGTTCTTAGATTATTGATTTTGTGTCCGCCCCGGCCCTTGTTTTCGGCAGGACCTAGTCGAATCGGCTAGAAACAGTTTGCACCTTCAAGATATTTAGTGACGACATTTCCTTGATTCATTGAAACAATGCTGTTTTAGACCGCATTAAAATTGAAGGAAAAAAGTATAATTTGGGGCTAGAAATCGACATGTGCTCTAAGCCAATGAACTGACTGAACACAATCCTCATAATAATCGTAGTCTCATTATTATATAATGAGGAAACACTGGTTGATTTTCTAATGAACCGTGGGTGTGTTCACAAGAGCCCTAAAAATAATGGTACTGATTTTGGGTGATGTAAGAGTTTTACCTAATGCGAAATGTGTTCATTGTACATGCATTTTTATCTTGTGAGGCTGAACCCATTCCAATACCTTTCTTCTGTGCACAGCAAATCTTTTTCGTGAACAATTAAAAGTAGCCTGGTTCCGCTGGCCACCGTCTAGATGGCGCTGCGGAGGCGGAGACGTTGCTAAGAAAAGACTTCATGATCAAGCCAACAGAGCAATGTTCAGTATCATAAGTAAGTGCCGCAAATTAGAACTTCCTCCAAGTGTAAGTATTGAATACAGTTTGATCGTATGGTCACTCCTATCTTATTGTATGGATGTGAAACTTGGGGCTTCGAAGACTTATCATTTCTTGAAAAAGTCAAGACTCGATGTTTAAAAATTTTGTTAGGCGTGAATTAATACACCTCAAATACTCAGGTTTATGGAGAGACAGGGCAATTACCTCTGGAAATTAGTGTAAAATTAAGAATGGTATGTTACTGGAACAAGATTATATCAGAGAAAGACAAAAGCAAATGGAATTTTGTCATGTTTAATATAATTAGGGAACTACATGATAAGGGATATGTACATTCTGAGTGGATGAAATATGTAAAAAATAATTGGATGATGCTGGCCTGTCGTACATATGGATGGACCAAGCACCAGTCAATGCATTATGGCTCAAGACAACCTTGAAGATGAGGCTTCAAGATGGGTTCAAACAATCTTGGAATGTAAAGGTCATTGACCATGAAAAATGTACTAATTATAGACTATTTACAAACCATGTATTTCAGAAATATCTAGACATTCTTCCCTTTAAACTACGCATTAATGTTACGAAATTTAGATGTGGTAATTCGCAATTCCCTGCAACAGTTATGCGCAATAGAAATTTAGATGCACCAGCTGGCCTGTGTACAAAATGTACTCGGAATGACTTAGGGGATGAATTCCATTACTTATTGGTCTGCCCAACATATAACAATTTAAGAAAGAAATATCTTAGAAATTACTTCTCTCATCATCCCAACATTTTGAAATTTGGATCGCTGCTTACTTCTCAGAGCAAGAAAAAGATATTTAATGTTGCACGGTTTTGCACTTATTTACTTAAACATGTAAATTGACGATTCTGCTTCACCATTTCTTCTTATTTTTATCCGTTGTTTCATTCAACAATAATTCTGGTCTATGGGATCTTGACCCATGGGCTGTAGTGTTTCTTTTCAAAATCTTATTAGTATTACTGCTACTCTGATTATATTGAAGGTTCTTAGTCTTTATAGTCAGGTGCCAAATTGTATTCTGTGGGAATTTCGTGAAGAAAGTTGCCGACATACCTCAATCGAAAGAGTATCACGTCCTGAACAAGAAAATCTTTGCCGGCACTTTCGCATTTTCTTTTGATAGGAATATATGTGGTTTCCATGGCAACCAACCGTGAAAATCGACTTTTTTGTTAAATGCTGATTTCTGAGCCCTTAGCAATGATATTTTGTTCGCTCAAGTGACTATTTATATTTAATACCACATCCGCTAAAATCCTATATCATCGTCAAGTTGATCGGGGTCAAGGTCATTCTAAAAGATCAAGGTCAAAAGGAAATTTTGACGTTTTCTCCGAAATTTCCTGACTCCAAGTTCAAATCTCGTGTGTATGAACATACTGAGACATAACAAATATTTTATGATTTAGAAAATATCTGCTGATAATTCCCTTTCTTTTGATGTATAACACATGAAACTTCGCCTTGAGTGTTTTTGAGGAAATAAAGGAGAAATATACCAAGGTGCTTAAAATAGTAGGAGAATGACTTTATCATTGGACCGAAGAAATGAGCTTTGTACAGGAGAATGGGACCCGATGTACAGCTAACTTTTGAACGGTGGGATTTACACCCCATAAATGTATTACCAACATATAGAAACATGGTGCCTTGTAATCATATAAGCATGTTTTTAGTAATTTTTAACTGGTTACGTAATTGGAAACGGCGTTTTTATGTATTTTGACGCATTTTTGTGTTAATTTGCATAAAAACGTCATTTCTTATTACATAACTGCTGAAAATAATTAAGAACATGCTTGTCTGCTTCTGAGGCACCATGTTTCTATCTGTTGGTAATACATTTATGGGGTGTAAATCCAACTGTTCAAAAGTTATCTGTACATCGGGTCCCATTCTCCTGTACAAAGCTCATTTCTTCGGTCCAATGACAAAGTCATTGTCCTACATTTTACGCACCTTGGTGTATTTCTCCTTTATTTCCTCAAAAACACTCT
This sequence comes from Notospermus geniculatus, assembly GCA_002633025.1. Lineage (NCBI taxonomy): Eukaryota > Metazoa > Nemertea > Pilidiophora > Heteronemertea > Lineidae > Notospermus > Notospermus geniculatus. Next base: position 91,914 of record NMRB01002015.1, on the reverse strand, counting down.
AGGCGTAGGTTCATGTATTATACATCAAAAGAAAAAGAATTATCAGCAGATATTTTCTAAATCATAAAATATTTGTTATGTCTCAGTATGTTCATACACACGAGATTTGAACTTAGAGTCAGGAAATTTCAGGGGAAAGCGTCAAAATTTCCATTTGACCTTGACCTTTTAGAATGGCCTTGACCCGGATCAACTTGACGATGATATATGATTTTAGCGGCCGTGGTATTAAATATAAATAGCCACTTGAGCGAACAAAATATCATTGCTAAGGGCTCAGAAATCAGCATTTAACAAAAAATGCGAGTTTCACGGTTGGTTGCCATGGAAACCGCCCATATTCCTATCAAAAGAAAATGCCAAAGTGCCGGCAACAATTTTCTTGTTCAGGAAGTGCTACTCTTTCGATTGAGGTATGTCGGCAACTTTCTTCACGAAATTCCCACGGGAGCCTATTTTTGACAATTTGGAACCCGACTACCAGTCAAATTCCACCTACGAACTGAAATAAGCAAAAATTGATGACGTATTACGCTTTTCGTGTTCGGTTTTCGTAGTTCGTAAGGCTGCGAAACCTCCCTATTGCCCCTGTACAAGAGGCGACGAACAACGAACGTCCACCTACGAACTGAAATAAGCAAAAATTCATGACGTATTACGCTTTTCGTGTTCGGTTTTCGTAGTTCGTAAGGCTGCGAAACCTCCCTAATAGCGAGGTTTCGCAAATCTAACCAAGTACGAAATACGAAATTCGGCCTCATTTCCAGGACCTTATGTATTTCTGGAGATGGTTGGTACCACAAATGTCCCCTGCTGCCAGTGCGTCTTTTAGTATATCATGTACACTGAAAAAAAATCCTAATCATGTTGAGTACTTTCGGGGTACTCGTTTTGTCCGTGAGATGAGTAGAAAGGTACTCATATTGAGTGGAAAGATACTCATAGCTAGTAGAAAGATACTTATAGCGAGTAGCAAGGAACTCCAGATGCAGCTCCTTGGCCCGATGAGTACCAAATTAGTACCCAATTAGTACCTTTCTACTCATCTCACGGACAAAATGACTGATGAGTAGCCCAAAGTACTCAACATGAGCCGAAATTTTTTTTCAGTGTAACACCGAGAGATGGTGCATCTTGAATTTTTAAATTTCCACTTCGTACATTAGCTACGAAGTGAAAACGAAAGATAAATTTCAAAGTTTATTATACACCGCAACTCTATCGGTCTTGCGTCATAGGCTAAAAGACACTCATGCGGCAGGCGTTACTTGTGGTACCAACCATGTCCAGAAATACATTACGTCATGGAAATGACGTCCGATTTCGTATTTCATACTTCGTGTTTCGTCAGGTTTGCGAAACCTCTATATAGTCAGGTGCCAAATTGTATTCTGTGGGAATTTCGTGAAGAAAGGTGCCGACATACCTCAATCGAAAGAGTATCACGTCCTGAACAAGAAATGAAGTGCTACTCTTTCGATTGAGGTATGTCGGCAACTTTCTTCACGAAATTCCCACGGGACCCTATTTTTGACAATTTGGAACCCGACTAATAGCTAAGGTTACACCTGTTGAAAATACCCGTGTTTTTCCAGACCCGTGTCGAACCCGTGTGTACAAAAATATCGGCGAGAGGTCACACTGTAGTAGCCCGGCGACAGTTGTGCTGCATGCACCGACTCTTCGGTCATTTCTGCATTGGCACACATTCTTGGAGGCGCGGAAACGACGTCATTTAATGGCTGCGCCATCTGTCGCCGTGCTAAGAACTAACGTAAACACTGGGATTTCGAAAAGCACGGCGAGCTTGCCGTGTCTCAAAACCCCGTGTTTTTCAGACACGGGTTTCTCGAAGCCCGGCAATTCAAAGGTGTGACCGCAAAAAACCTGGGGATTTTATGTGTATGTAGTGTAGCCACCACGCTGGCGACTCAGCTTTTTTTCGTACGCGATTTTACTCATGCATAACTAATCGTGTTGACTATTAATTTGCAGTTGTTTCGGCAAATAGAAGTGGTGACAGCTTGTCTTGTAATCACCATGGTGATTAAAAAACAAGCTGTCACCCGTTCTATTTGCCGGAACAACTGCAAAAATAGTCAACACGATTAGTTATGCATGAGTAAAATCGCGTACGAAAAAAGCTGAGTCACTAGCGTGGCCACGGCTTATAGGCCTATTGGGTCATATGAATAGAGACTAGCAAATGCTTTTACTTCAGATTTGTACACCCTTGCTTAGTGCATTTGTATTGCAAAATTCAAGTAAAAGCATTTGCTAGTCTTTATTCATATGACCCACTATAGTTGAGTCGAAAAAGGGGGTTAGCTTCTTGGTCGATGGATTCGGTATTGGAAAAATGGATGCGCCCTCCATAAACGGACTACGCAACACGCATAGGCCTACATGTACGCCTAGGCTAATCTGCTTATGTCCGTTCCCACTGTTGCGGTTTCCGCCGCGGTTTGCGGCGAACGGAGTGGTTTTCTTAAGGCGGTGACAGACTAGTGCGTACGCGACGCGGAGCGACGCGTTTTCTTTTGTGTTTTTGTGCTCCACTGCACATGGTGCTCAGTGGTGCCTGAAAACACAAAAGAAAACGCTTAGCTCCGCGCGGCGTCGCGGTAGTCTGTCACCGGCTTTAGGCATTGGGATAATTTTAATTATAATTATAAATTATAAATTATAATTATAAATTATATTATAATTTAAAAATGCCATGTATAGTCCATTCCAGATACCTAAGGCAAATCGCACTTGGCTGACCTTGTCAGTTGTGGTTAGTCTATTACTAACAGCTTGACCACAAACACAGCCAATAGGCAAGGTGACATGCATTATTAACTTCATCATTGATTCGCCTGTTAAAGTATTGTGCAATAGCTCGTCAATATAGTGAACAGGGTCGTGTAACATTGCAGAGTTCAACGGTGACTTCCCATTTCGCCAAATCCCATTTCGCCAAGTCCCATTTTGCCAAATCCCATTTCGCCAAATTCCCATTTGGCCAAATTCCCATTTTGCCAAAATCCCATTTTGCCAAATTCCCAATTTGCCAACTTCCCATTTCGCCAAATTCCCGTTTCGCCAAATTCCCATTTGGCCAAATTCCCCATTTCGCCAAATTCCCGTTTCGCCAAAACTTTACTTGACACCCCCTGTGTTCTTTCAAAATGAATCGTTCGAAATATTAACAATTTTTGAAGCAGGGTTAGAAGTGTAACAAATTAATCATTCCAAAGAAGACTGTTATTTTCTAGGTAAATTCTTCAACGATAACGATTGCTTTTAATTTCAATTTTCTTGTTCTTCTGGTATACCTTGGGTTACACTCCTCTAGCAGTGTTTGCTCCCTTACTGACATAAGCGCAGATATAGTCAAGGGAACAAACACTGCTAGAGTTGTGTAACCTTGGGTGTGGTACATTACACCCGTCCTTTTTGAAGGTGGAGACATAGGCCCCATCCCTTCCAAATCCTGAGTGAAACAGTTTGATAACCTAGGGCCTTATCCTAACCCTAACCCTCTATTTTGAAGTACTTTGCGTTGGATCGGTCCATTAGATTAGGGGTTATAGCCTGAATAACAAATTTGGCGAAATGGGAATTTGGCAAAACGGGAATTTGGCGAAATGGGAATTTGGCGAAATGGGAATTTGGCAAAACGGGAATTTGGCGAAATGGGAATTTGGCGAAATGGGAATTTGGCGAATTGGGAATTTGGCGAAATGGGAATTTGGCAAAATGGGATTTGGCGAAATGGAACTTTTTTTGGCAAACTGGGAATTTGGCGAAATGCAATTTGGCGAAATGGGAATGAACCGAGTTCAACCTAGTACCATTTGCCTTAGGTATCTGGAACGGACTATACATGTATTGTTAAAATGGGGAGTTTTCGCAAAGCCCCCGAAACGCCAACGCGAACGCCAGGCCCATTGTTCGATGCCACGAAGAGAGCACCGAACAAAAGGATAGACGTTCGCGTTGGCGTTTCGGGGGCTTTGCGAAAACTCCCTACTATCGGAGGATTACCCCGAACCATGTGAAAACCGCACCGCTCGCCGAAAATCACGGCGAAATCCGTTGTTAGTGGAAAACGGGTCTTAATACGTTTAGTGAGGTTTTGCAACGGCCCAGTTTGGTCTACCACCACGTAGCTGTTCGAGTACGCTTTAACAACGCCCCCGACGTTGTCGGAGGTAGTCTCGGGCGCCCAGACCCTGTATAATGCATAGCAAATACGAGGGTCTGGGACACAGCTCACATTCCGTTGTAATGGGTGATTTTATTTCAACACCCGTCGCTGATTGGCTAATCAGGGACAGAGCTAGTCATTCATTCCCATCCGTCGATTCCTCCCATTTGAAAATCACAATCCGGCTGCTGATTGGGCAAGAGAAGTGATCATGTGATCTCATCATGGCGACGACCATATAATGTCAGTTGGGATTTCTCGACCTCGTCTTCCATACGGATACTCAATTCCTGCTCAGTTGTCAGCCTGAAATTCAACTCCAGTAAGTTGACGTTGTCCGGTACGCTGTTTTAGATCACTTCAGCAGTCGATTTATTGCCAGATTCAGACATATTTGGAAGGTTGTGAGGTGAAATATAATCCATTAATGAAAGCAGCCATCTTATGTCACGTGACCTGCTACATCATTACCCACAATGCACTCTATTACAGTGGAAATGTCGGTGTAGCCCAGACTAAGCTGGTTCGCTGACCTGCTGTATGATGGCTCTGACTGATGGTGCGATACAGAGGTCAGGTAAACGCCGCCGTCAATACTGATCTAAAAACAGAACATTAGCCATGCGCTGACTATTATGGGATATCGGGGTCCGGTAAACGAGTAGAGTTGTACATTGTGTGTGAAAACTGTCAAAATGCCAGGTGTTCTGAATGTTTTAGGTGTACCAGTAGTATCAGCTCTGCCTCTGCATCGTCCTGTACAGGTATCGGAAGAGAAATAATCCCGAAGTTGTAGGGTCAAAAGGCTGCACAATCGGCTTGATGTTCGATGTAGCGAAATCGTGTTACTGTCAGGCCGTTACTAAGTGACGTCACAGCAAAATTGTCAGGATCCTCACAGTGACAATTTTAGATCACGTGACCAGTATAACGGTGGCGTTGACCTGACCTCTGTATCGCACCATCAGTCAGCGCCACCATACAGCAGGTCAGGGAACCAGACTAAGCCCAGACGTTCATATCACGTAGTTTGCGGAGTGCACTGAACGGCTGGGTGTCCGAGACTATGTCGGAGGTTAACTGGGCTATTGCGGAAACTACTAATGCAAATGCGCCCATTTCTAATTCTAAATAAATGAATAGAAAATATCAAGGTCAATGTGTGGAAGGTAGTGTAAGATGGGATTTAGATAGTTGGCCTATTGACTTAAGTGAATATAAAATGACCCAGTAGACTATGATGAATTATGAAAGTTATCTTTTGTATTCATTTAAACTTCAAGAAAGGATCCATAAAATGTGCTTCACCTATATAATTTGTTCCTTGAATTGAACCATGAACCCGCTGAGGCGGTCAATAGTCGGGCACGAAAACAACCACTGGAAAGTCACCCGAGGTCATTCCCTTTAAAATGGTGGCAGCACTTACACTGATGATACATGCATTCGGAACTTCCGAAGGCAACTGCTCGGCAATTTCCGTAGACGCTCGCATTTCCCCTCGGACACAATTCCAAGGCAGCCATCTTGAAAGCGCAACGATTTCAATGCGTTTCTGGTTGTTTGGATGCGGTCGCCTCATCACACCTGCAGTACCTACGCGCTAGACGCAAAGGACCCGGAACGCCGCGCAGCGGTCAGATAGCGAAGCTGCTAACGTCTCAGGTGGTCCGACTCTGAATTTCGCCTTATATAAGAAAATGGCCATCCTGGCAAACAGCATGCCAAAAACACCATGTAAGGCATAGTTAAAGCGAATCGATGGCGGATTTTGTTTACATTTGGCTGGTGTTTGTAAACACAAAATTCAGCCAATCAAAATGCACGAAAGTTTCTTTGTTGACATTCTGGAGAAGTTTGTTTACATTTTTTTGCTGAAAATTCGTCCCCTTTCAAATTCTGTTTCTAAATCAAATTTTTTCACTTTCGATTCGCTTTAAGCGCTGAAACTTCGCATGAGAATTAAGGAGGACTGGAAAGGTTGTATCGATGACGAAATCTGTCACTTTGCCGAGCAGTTTATTTGTAAATTTAGATTTAATTCCAAATTTATGAATTGATGACGTCACAATGACGTCGCGGATTTACCCAAAGCGCATCATAGCAACGCTACCGCGCGTTGCCGTTGAGGTGTAGCGCACGTCACTGCTGTTGCATGTCTTGGTGACGTTGCACGTCTGGTTGGTTCAGGGTGGAATGATCGTTGCTTCGCAATCAAGGGGCCCGGGTTCGAATCCCGTCCGCTGCTTTTTTCCTTTTTGTCTTTTCTTCTTCTTTTATCATCTTTTGTATTTCGTTCTTTTTTCTCCTCATTAAGTTATTTTTCAAGATGTTGCAATGGCAACCATATGCGACTAAATAAATCATTCAATTAAGGCACAGAATAGCCGAGAATTCAGGCTGTTCTTAGGGGTAGGCCTACGGCAGTCAGTATTTCTGCTCTGGGCCTGGCCCTAACCCTAATCGTGATGGCAAATGTATCAAAAACTGCCGTAACAGCAGTACCTGGTTTTACCAATAAAGCAATAATGACATAGACTAAGAACTGTTTCCCTGGCTTCAGGGACATCAACGTGTCCGCTGAAGCCAGGGAAACAACCTAGCGACCCCCAACAACACCCCAACACACAACACAGCCCCTTGCCCAGTTCCCTCACTCTGGGTCACACAGAAACTTTGCGTTATTGGATCAATAATTGGCAGATTGGGTGAGATACCGGTACGTTTATATAAAATATGCCTCAACGTATGGAGCAAATAAGGTTGAACATCTTAAGGGCGAGCCATTGTTGTGAATTTTTGAAATGTGGTCAGGCGTCGTAAATAAAAGATGTCAAAATACCATAAAAGTACAAGTTGTATGACGGAAATGAAGGCACCTCTGGGGTCTATAAGTCAAAAGGAATTGAATGAGACGCATCTTGGAACGAACTAATTAGCTAATAAGTTGAAACAAAAGACAAGTAATCGGTACACTTTCCCAGGAAATGTTACATTTTGAAGATCAAACGACATGTGGATCATAAAGTTCGAGTTTTGTTCTACTTAGTCCACCCATTTTGATAGCTAATATTTTCAACAGGTATAGAGTACTCGGCATGCGAATTCCATGATTGCTGCAAGATTTTCCAAAACAGGGCGGCCATATTGGATTTGGATTTTACTTCCTGGTTGTCCTTTTTGTACTGAGCGTGTATGGTTCACATGAAGAGCATGTCAGGACACCCTCGCCACCCCAGGTTCTATGTGTTTGTGACATTGTTGTCACACCTTCAATGTGTCATTTACACGCTCCTTCTCCAAGAAAATTGTACCTGTTTTTCATGTTTGGCGAATTTCTTTGTTATTGATTATGTAATGTAATTAAGCTGTAATTCTTGGGACTTTGCTCATTTTCTGTTTCTATAAAGCACAGTGATCACATTGGACCATAAAAGCAGTCAACTGGAGGTGTCTTTATTGCTTTTCTCATAGGGGCCTCAATCCAAGCAATATGAAAATGTCAAACGATGGCTTGCCCTTAACAGGCCAAAATTCTGCCAAAATAGTCCCACGGTCGGTCACGTGGGTTTGTTGATAAACAATATGGCTGCCTTGGACTTGTGTCCGAGGTGAAATGCGCCGCCCAGTGGACAGATAAGCAGTTCGCCTCAGGTCGTTCCGAATGTGATACATGTAACAATACCAGCTATTCTATACAGGGTGGACAAAAAAAGCGCAACATCCACCTTTTAAATCTCCAAGGGGACCAGGTTTTACTCGAAAGTGACCAGGCCATTATGAGCCCAATCCGTATTACAGGGTATGGTATTTCATTCAAAAATGGAATGCGGGCACTGGTCCAGTTGTGGCCTGAGAAATGCCTATTCAACAAAGGTTTACGTAACGTTTCACAAAGATGAGTGCCAATCAGTCAATCTTACTTTGCCCACAAGTGACAACAAATAAAATAGGGCTACCACAGTATTCACCTAAAGGCTATGGGCGGTTATATCCGCAAAAAGTAGACGTTGACAAAACAGAGACGTTGGTTACAAAATCAGAGTCGTGCTTTTAGAAAACAAAGATGTTCTCTGACAAAAAAGAGACGTTCAGCTGTGATTTGGAGTCGTTCACAGAGGAGACGTTGGGTGATACTGGAGTCGTTAACAAAATTTGGAGACGTAGCCTTTTCAGAGACGTTCAATTTTTCAAACGTAGCGATAATTTTGAACGGTACGCAATGAATTAAGATAAAAGGGGGCGCTGCGATCGCTTTTTCCGCATTTAACCCCTTCCTCATCTTTTTCAGTAAAATAGAATGCTTGGACTTCCTGGGCCTTCCTTCCTGCAACTAGTGGCGCTATCCTAACCTAAACCATTTTGATTTTGTAACCAACGTCTCTGTTTTTCAATGTCTACTTTTTGCGGATATAACCGCCCATATAAAGGCCTCTATACACTGAATGACAAAAGTCGAAATTCGCTGCTATGGTCAGTTACACAACACTTGATCTGGCGACATGTTGAAATACTCCACAAAAGTGTCAAAAGATTTTAACATTTATGGAAAGTTTCCACAAAAAGTATTTTGGAACGGACAATTGTAGCGACTAATTTCGACTTTTGTCATTCAGTGTATACTGTAAACCGTGAAATTGTCGCGACGCTAAAAGTTGGCGAATTTATCATTTTTGAAAACCGCAAATACTAATTTCCGCGTTTACCTTCATAATTCAATGGAAAATGCATAAGGGTGTGTATGTTCGCGCTGTTTATGTTCGCGTTAAGATCGATGTCTTAGGACATCGCCCTAACGTTCTTGTTTATGCAGTTACGACATGTCTTAGGGTTGTCCCAAATTCCGTATCTTACGATAAGTAAGATACTTAAGTTTGGTGCAACCGGGCCCAGGCCTATTTATGACTAATCCTACCCTGACCTACTTGTTATCAGGTTATTACTGGGTTTGAAATGGACATTATACATCCTGGTCTCCAGACCAAAATTGGGCTCCTCATGTTGCGCTTTTTTGGGCCACCCTGTATAGAATGTTCTAACTTGCACGTTTCAGGTCGGGCCGGGTTTGAATATACAGGGGTGGAATGTCTAAACGTTCTTTTCTGTTTCAGCCGTTGGGAGTGGTCTGGCATACATCCCGGGCTCAACCATCGTCTCGCACTACTTCGATAAATGGAGGGTGTTAGCAAACGGGCTCATGATGTGCGGAGGCGGCTCCGGTAACTTCGCCATGGCCTATATCATGACCGTCAGCATCGAAAAATACGGATGGCGAGGCTCAATGTTCATTTTAGCCGGGATCTATTTGAATCTATGCGTCGTGGGTGCATTGATACGTAAGCCTCCCGTAGCCGATGGGCAGAGGGAGCAAAAACAAACGAAAATAGTCCAGGTGGAGATGTTTAAAGACTCAAACTACGTCCTGATGTTTTGTCACGTATTTCTGCTAACCTGTGGTCTTTCGATACTGTACGTCCATATCACGGCTTTTGCCGAACACAGAATAGGTCTTTCGAAAAGTGATAGTTACCTCGTGATCTCGCTGTTAGGTATTTTCAATGTTGTTGGCAGGATTGTTCAGGGTCTTGGAGGACAGCACGAAAAAGTGGATATTTTGACTTTGTATCTTGGATCACTGTTCCTTAGTGGGATTATAGCATCGGCATATCCGGCGACGAGGACTTTCCCGGGTGTTTTAGGGTTTTCTTCTGCGCTGGGGTTCCTGATAGCTCCCTATGGCGGACTCATTCTCATCGTCCTGCAACAGTTTGTCGGCCTGCGTCTCCTGACCGCTGCCTATGGATACGTGATGCTGTCCAGTGCATTCGGGTTCTCATTTGGTGCTCCTATCGCGGGTAAGTAGGCCTACGGCTGGCTGTCCATGCACGCGATTTTCGAGCGGCAGACGCTCGAAAGCATTGTTTGTTTCCGCCTCGTTGGTCACGGCGCGGAAAAAATGCTTTCGAGCGTTTCCGCGCACGGAAACACTCCACACGAGGCGTTTGCGGGCGCGGGTGGAAAAAAATCGATCCATCCGCTCTCGCCACCGACACCGCATCCGCAAACGCCTCGTGGAAAAGCAGCTTAGACCGTGTTTCCACGATGCGTTTGCGGGCGCGGAGGAGGAGGCGGGCGCGGGTGGAAAATAGTCGATCCAACGTCACTCGCAGCCGCGCCCGCCTCCTCCTCCGCGCCCGCAAACGCATTGTGGAAACACAGTTTAACGGTTGTGTGAAAAGGAATTACAGAATGTGTATACTGTAATCCAGAAGACGGCGACAGAAGAGGGGGAGAGGGAGAGCATGGGTTAAAAACTGGTAGGCGATAGGCCTGTAGGAATTCATTGGACTTTATATAATTTCAGGTTGGGTGTATGACGTCACGTTCGACTACTCGAACTCCTTCTTCCTGGGTGGTGCTTTCATCATGTTCAGCTGTCTGATTATGTTCTGGCCGTGGCTGCAGCGCATGCGCGGTGCGACGAAACTCGAGACGCTGTCAGCCGAACTTAAGCCGTACATGTTTGGCAGCTCAGTCTTTGTGAGTGGGGATATACCAATCGAAAATGAAGACGCATTGTAAGTACATATAGGCCCTTTTCGAAAGTCGGCCATTTCGGTGCTGAGGGTAAACTGCATTAAGTTTTGCCAGAAATTGCAGAAGTAACTGTCAGAAACGCTTGAAATTTGGCAGAAATGTGGTGATGGCCAAACCATTGAGAAGTGTGAGAAAAAAATTGGGTGTCATTGGTGAAATTTTCGACAAATTGGTGATTTTCCCAGGGCCCGTATGCATAAAGGTGGAATAAGCTTATTCCAGGTATAACCTAACGTTATAATGTGAAGTTATACCTGGAATAAGCTTATTCCTAGTCTGGTTCCCTGACCTGCTGTATGGTGGCGCTGACTGATGGTGCGATACAGAGGTCAGGCAGGCGCCACCGTTAATACTGATCACGTGATCTAAAATTGTCAAGATCCTGACAATTTTGCTGTGACGTCACTTAGTAACAGGATGTTTCGAACATCAAGCCGATTGTGCAGCCTTTTGACCCTATAACTTCGGAATTATTTCTCTTGCGATACCTGTACAGGAAGATGCAGAGGCAGAGCTGATACTGGTGCACCGAAAACATAAAGAACACCCAGCATTTTGACAGTTTTCACACACAAATGTACAACTCCTTCACCGAATCCCGATATCCCCATAACGGTCAGTGCGTGACTAATGTTCTATTTTTAGCTCAGTATCGACGCGGCGCCAACCTGACCTCTGTATCGCACCATCAGTCAGCGCCATCATACAGCAGGTCAGGGAACCAGACTAGCTTATTCCACCGTTATGCATACGGCCCTGAATGTAGGTGGATTAACAGACACTTTATACTTTCTATGATTGTTCAGTTGAAGAAGAATTCAGAAATCTTCAAAATTGATCGATGACACCAAAAATTAGGATGCGAGGTGTCGGAGGACGCGGTCCAAATGTATCGTACATGTCATATGGCATGATTGGCAGCTGTCCGGTGTTTTAGCCAATCAGTAGGGAGTTTGAGATCAGCGACTTATCACGGATCCTTATGTATACGGATCGAAATGTACACAGAATTTGTCCTCGTTGTACAGAATTCTATCCGTATACGTATAAGGATCAGTGATAAGTCGCTGATCTCAAACTCCCTATTATCATTTGGCTTATCCTGATGACGGCCTGTCATTGGTCAATCTGACGAAGTGCCACCTTGTGTTGCCTACTGCATTTCGCGTACCACTGGTCGGTACCATAAATTTCACTGTACACCAAAATGGTACTATAATGAGGAACCGAACTCCCCAGTGTCTCAATAGGTGTCACTAGTGGTTAAATCTATTGAATTGAAAGGGACATTCAGGTTCAATTTCCCCCACAAAAGGCATCCATTATATCTATGACCTGATTACTGTGGGCTGTTGTTGTCCTGTTGAGAACTCCTTTAAAGCGAATTGATATCGGATTCTATTCACATTTGGCTGGTGTTGTAAACACAAAATTTCAGCCAATCAAAACATTTCTTTGTTGACATTCTGGAGAAGTTTGTTTACCGGGTACATTTTTTCCCGAAAATTCGTCCCCTTTCAAATTCTATTTCTAAATCATTTTTTTTTCGATATCAATTCGCTTTAAGTTGAGCGTTCTAAAATACGGGCCATTAGATTCCCCGTTTGCACACGTTTGCTGACAGATGTATTGGCATAACCATGAGATATTTTCAAGGATTCTGCCTGATTGGTAACTATTCTACTATCATTCCAGGGAAGGGATGCTTCAGGTACCAAACGGGAGCCTGAGTCATGCTGAGATTGATCCAGAGTCAACAGCCGTATAGTCATCTCCGAACATAGACAATAGAGGTCCTGTGTGAGAGGAAGTCCTATAGAGGTTTCCCACTGACGATTGTGACGTCACTGCCGCGACGAGATGCCGCCATGTTGGACGTCACGTCCAACGCATTCGTAGTTTCAGATGACGTCCAACATGGCTGACGTGCGAATTATGACGTCAATGATGACGTCACGTGAAGTTCCTCTATAGGCCACTCTTCATTCCACATCCATTTGGCGCGTGGTTTACGGCCGATATATCCGCAACGGCTGGGTCAAATTTGACAAAACATACATGTACATCGATCATCTTGACTTTCTTGTCGGTATCTTTCTCCTATTTTTACTTTTCGCGTAAGGCCGACATAACGGATCCCTTTTTCAAAACCCATTTCATGTCGCGTGGTGTTCAGTGCAGTAGTTTACACGTACGAGATGCATTAAATGGCCGGCACCTGCGTCTTAGGCCGGCACCTGCGTCGTAAACAGAACTGTGATTGGTGAAAGAATTCTTTCTGGCAAGTTTTAAGGGAAAATGACAGCGATGATGCCTGTAGCGACAAAAAAGACAAATCGATTGATGTATGGTATGTCAAATTTGACAAGTTGCGGAGATATCGGCTGAACCTCGCGCCAGTCCCTCGTAACAATAAAACCCGGACTTATTTCGAGGGGGACTTGGATTCCTGGCAACAGTGTCTATGTCCTCTGTGATATCGAGAACACGTTGGAAAGGATTCTTTTTTACATCTCAACTTTGACCCCTAACAGGGGGGACGGAAGGTCTTAATCCAGAGCTTTCTGGGCGAGCGATGCAATGGGGAAAACGTACTCTTAGGAGTTGAGAATTCTGGTGTGGAGATGCAGGTTTAGGCCTACATGATCCCCCTTCTCCAGCTGAAATGTGGATCCGGAATGTAGAAGAGTGACAGCTGAAAAAATTTTATCAAAGAACGTTTGTTTCGGAACAGAGGGATGCATCCCTCCATCCGAAATAAATGGCTACCGCTAGGCTACCTACGGCAGCCTAGCGGCAGCCTGCGTAGCTATGGCATTATGGATTAGGATCTATGGGAAAATTCCAGAGCAGCACTGAAATCCCGTCAACGAAAAAAGTATTTGTCGGCTATAAAATCCAAGTCATTCACAGGCCCAAAAAGAAACATATTCACTTATTCCAGTAACCGGTAGCACTTGTCACAAAAGCACGTGAACGACGAACGACATGCTGAACTGGCGGTTGGATATAGAGAACTACATGTATGCATGAATTAGGCAAAGCAGACAAAGAACTCTGTTACTAAGCCACATTGTGGCATTTCTGACAATGGCTTATGCTGATTCAATGGCCGATTACGCTGTTGACAGGCGTGATTTCTTATCTGCACGGGGTGATAGACAGTGAAGCGAACATTCGACTTCGGCTTGGCCTATAAGCAGAAAGCGGACGACCGCCACAAAATCCCGAATTTTCGTGTTATTTTCGGCGATATTGTATCCATTCATATATGATTACTTACTACGGATATCTTTCGTGGAAACAGTACCGCTAAGCACAACTAATACGGCGTGTTCACGCAATGGGAGACAAAAATGCATATTCCTGAAAAATCCTGTATGAGGCATTCTACTCGCTGGTTCGACAAAGTAACCAGGAACCACTGCGTCAAGCGGTCCTTCATAGGGCCGATTTTTTAAACGGTAGTTAAGGTAAACCTCGGTTTACATGTAACCATCGGCTGTTCTGACAAACCGTGAATTAACCAAAGTAAACGTTTTGACTTTTAGAATGTTTGGCTCTCAACGATTCATAAAATCGAAAAATTCACTTCGATTAACAAACAGTTTGTCAACTGAGGGTTAATGAAACCCGATGGTTATCTTACATGTAGCTATCGTTTAAAAAATCGGCCCATAGAGGGTTCTAACTGTTCATACATGTTCCTCCACTTTGGAGAATTCAGTGTTGTTGGGGGCGGGGGGGTTATAAAATCATGCTGTTACGTTCAACAATAAACATTTTGTTGCAATGTGTTGTTCTTTATTGCTGTACAAGTCAATGGCTGATATTCATAAAAACTAGCAAATGCTTTTACTTCAAGTTTTGCAGTACATTTACTTTGGACCTCGCTGTGCAGATCTTAAGTGAAAGCATTTGCTAGCTTTTGGCAAGCATTTGCAATGGCTTAAAAATGGCTAGCATTTGCAATGGCTTACCAGCCATTGGGTCATACTAGTATGAATAAAGACTAGTAATGCTTTTACTTGAATTTTGCAATACAAATGCACTGTACAAATCTGAAGTACAAGCATTTGCTAGTCTTTATTCATATGATCCATTGGCTGGTATTCATAAAAGTTAGCAAATAGCGTCAGCAATAAAACGGCAGCCAGAACCGAAGCCTTCTAGCCCTAACGGCGGCTTCTGGAACCAAAATGAACTGCGAACTCAATTCGGACAAGTCGCCCGTCATTGTGTCTTCTGGACCGGAAGGATAGTTTTTGGTAACCCGTGCGTGTCCGCTAGAGGGTGGCGTGGCCGTTGGCTCTTGAACTCCGTTACCGATTGATCAACTCCCTCCAAGTAAAGCAACACGGACTGCACTGTCATCTCGCATTGAACCACCTTCTCTCGGTGCTGTTCGCCAAGGAACTTTGCGTGACGCAGTTTTCCAATGACTTCCTTTGTCTCGTCAAGAGAAGTACTTTGATTTTTCAAATGGTTTCGAAAGGAGGTAATCCCATCTGAGAACGACTTATCGAAAATATCAATTTCTTGCACTATGTTTTCAATTTCCTCGAGTTTAGCTTTCTTCTGATTCAGTTGTGATTCTAAATTGAAGATCTCTTCACGGAGTTTGCCGGATTGTTTGCGAAGATCTGTGACCATTTCACTGCACCTTTCCTTGGTCCTTTCCACAATTTCCGCTTCGGACGACACTCGGTCATCCAGTGTGACCTTCCATCTCACCGCTTCGTTGATTTTTTCCTCTGTCTGAGTTAGAATATCCGTCACCATATCCCTGTAGAGTTTCACTTCACAATTGGAATCCGCAGTATGGCTGGCCGAGCAATCTATGCACAAAAGTGTGCCACATTTCATACAAAAGTGTTTCTGCCGCCGTCCGTGTTCCAAACACACTTGATAGATATGGTGACTGACGTTCAGACGAGTTTCGATCAGGTGGTCATCCTTACAGTCTTCACACAGTTCAAGGTCATATGCATCACACACAAATTTGGCATCTGTGACCTTGTGCTTCAACTTACAAGTGTGACAATTACATGTAGGTTTCTTCATTGAGCTCGCAAACCAGTTCGACTCTTTCTGGTCATCACCCGCGAATACTTTCCTAACAGCTGCAAGTAAACTTTCGGCCCTGAAGTCACATTTTAGACCATCAACCCCTCTTCTTGATAGTGTACAGTTGGTCCTACAGCTTGGACATGGGAAATGGGACCTCCGACCTTGGACGGGACCTAGACTGTTGATGTAATCAATCAGACAGCTCTTGCAGAAGGCGTGGTTGCAGGATCCGACGATCTTTGGCGTTGTCATAAGTTCGAAACAAATGGCACATTCTAATTCTCTCTTGATGTCACAGAAAGCTTTCGCCACTGCCATCATTTCGACGTCTTTTCCGAAGTTCTGCACCTTGAAAAAAAACAACAAGGGCCATATTCATCAATGGTGTTTAAGACTTAAAGGAGTTAGACGCCGAAGTTGTAAACAAGCTGGTTTGTTTACAAATATGGTCGGCAAACTAGTGTCGTAGGGACGCGACGCGAGCTGATTGGTCGCGGTCCCATACCTGAGGCGCCCTCTGGCCGAGAGTTGTCCAAACAGTGGTTGAAGCGGGCACTTCAAATCCCACGCTAAGACGAGACGGTTCGACCCGACGATACCAGATGAAACCCTAGAGTACGGCTACAAGACGACCACCCTTGGCCCGAAGATTGGTGAAACTAGGTGAGTCGGTCACTCGTTTACACTAGTTTTATTCCTTCGTGCAGGTGGCAGCACCCGTGATCGTTAGACTGGTTCCCGGTCCGATGCAACTCACTCACGATATTCACGTCAGTACATATCACCGACAATAGGTGGCAGCATCGCAGGCGTCCGCGGATAGAGAACCAGTGAGCGAGTTCCGGGTCTTATCACTAACCATTTTAAAATGGACTGGACGGCTGCGGGAGAATTCTAGCTAGCCTTTTTTAGTGTATTCATTCACCTAGGGTTATCATTTTGCTCTCAGCAAATGGTATTTATAGTAATTTGGCATCTCAGCTTTGCCAAGCGTATGTAACCGGAACTTTCTCCCGCAGCTGTACGGCAAGATCGATTGGACACCGTGGTATATGCATTGAATTGGGCCGTTGTGCACCTATTAGTCAACTCACTGAAAGCTCCTATTCTCCGCAATAAATGATTGGATGGCTTGGAATGGACGTGTCCCTGCCTGTATGAAATTCAGTTCCTAGTAGAGGCGTATTTATTTTCTCTATGCAGAGGTAGGTCTACCCCCAGGCTACCCCCCCCCCCAGGCCACGTCTACAGGCGTAGGCCTGTGCCAGTCACTTCATGACTACATGAGTATGACTTAAAGGACCACGGTATTGCAACTTTCTGTCGACAGCCGGCGCCACCGGCACCATGCTCCAATACTCTAGTAAAGCCTTTCGCCCCAGTGTTGGAGAATGTATGATTACACTACAATGCACGTAGTAGCATGCGTAGTTTACCAAGTCGTCAATAGAGGTCTCCCTTAACGCGGGTAGGTGTAACGCAGGATTGGGAAGCAATACTGTGGTCCTTTAAGAAAGCCACCATTCTGCATAATGCATCGTTCAGAAATCGGCTAACCTCTTCCTACACTCTGCAGCAAGCAGCCAGATTCCGTGCAACGCTTTGGAATTTTCTCGTAGGCCTACGCCCAATCAGAAGCCCCAGTTTATTTTTAACAACACGGCTCGGGAATCCCTCATATCGCACGTGACGTCAGATTTTGGTGTGTGAGGTCAAGGTCAAACGAGGCCAGTAGGCCCTACCGAACCCTTAGAACCACTGCGACTAGCGGCGGGTTCGGGAACCAAACTACTAAAATCGCATCGCATAATCGGCGGGAGGCATGCGCAACTCTGGTAACAGCGTGGCCGTGAGCTCGCTAATTTGTGGTAAAGTTAGGCAAACATCCCGAAAAAAAGCAAAACTACGGGATCGTTCGGCAAGTATTGTAAATACAGAACGCAAACCTACCTAGGCCAACCGGTAGGCCTAAATTACGATCTACCACCGTCACACGCGGATATAGAAGCATGAATGTAGCAATTTGTCTGTTCATAGTGTAGCCAAGGTCGGGCAGCTGGAATCTCAACAGTGACGTCATCGGGCGGTAAATTTAAACGCGACCATTTCGTTTTTTGTTTATAACGCCACCTGATTGACGAAAAAATAAAAATTATCGACAAGATTTAAAGCGAATGGCTCGCGGGGTTTGTTAACATTTTTGGTGGTACCTTCCATAGAGAGTGAATATAGCCTCCAGGCAAAGCCGTGCTCCAGCCATATGCAACACCTGTGCAAATAAGCGAATGTAAACACTGGGGACAAGGTTACATTAAAAATTTGTTAAAATGGGTTAATGACGTTTTCAAATTCAGTAAGTCAAGATTGATTTTGAAGCGGCAGATTTTGCAGAATGCGCCTCCGAAGTTTGGCTGTCTAATGCATTTCCCATTAAACTAAAATCCTTCTTTTGCCTTTTTCTCAAAATGGTGCTTGATATCGATGACCAACTGTCATGGCGCCACAACAAACCCCGCGAGCCATTCGCTTTAATTTCCTGTCGATATGCAATCCAGGGGCGTCGCCATGGGGGGGGGGGGGGCGGGGGGCCATGGCCCCCGCCCTAGCTTTTGCAGAGCAACAAAAAATTTTCAAAGCCACAAATGTTACATACTAGGCCACCGAGGAAAGAAGCTAAAACGGCATTGCTGCGTGCAGCACACAAGCTGTTACAATGCTAATCCAGAACAGAACATGCCGCTAAAACGATCATAAGTATAGGAAGATTGTACTCCACGTCAGGTGTAAACGTTTTCGGTACAAAAACAGTATTTTTTGCAACTGGAAAATGCATGATGTCTCATTCCCAGATGCCAGGAAAACGCATCTAAGCACGTTTAATGTTCAAATTTTCTTGGGGTAGGGCCCCCAACCCCCCCCGCTCGGCTCGCTCGCGCCTTCGGTGCTCGTCGATGGTAAAAATGTACCACGTGTAAATGACATTACCACGTGGTAATATCATTTACACGTGGCACATTTTTGTAAGGGGGCCCCCCAACCCAACGGAGGTGGCGACGCCCCTGAATGCATCTGCACTAGTGTGAATGCACCAATCAGTCACATTTTAGAGATAGGCATTTCTGGGTTTTTTCGCCATCACAGGCTTAAAATAGGTCGAATCGCGGAAATCAATGGTGAATTATACATCCACCTAAGGTCTACCTCTGGTGTAAATTTGACTTGATCGCACAAGCGGTTACAAAACGTGCCATGAAAATTTATTTTGGGACAGACAGACAGACAGACAGACAGACAGACAGACAGACAGACAGACAGACAGAATGGTTATTTCACAAGCTTGACTGACTTACGTCAGCTAAGCTAAAAACAAATAGTGCCCGCAGGGCAATATCTTTCAGATGTCTCCCTTTAAATTAAAGGACAAAACTGTTAAACCCACAGGGGCCCGTATTCATAAGCCGTTACTTGGCTTAGTTACTTGCTAAAAGTCCCTAATTATTACTGACCAATATACAGAATTAGAGCGATCAACTATTAAGCTAGCAAATTTCTGTGAAAGGGGCCTGGCTCATTAGGTGACTTTAAGCCAATAAAATGCATTGAAGGTAATGGCACAATTAGCTAGAAGTCACTTTAAGAAACAGGCCCCAGCGGGTCGAGAGGTCGCAGGTTAAATCGCCGACCGAGTCGCCACTAAAACACGCCACTCATCAACAGGTCTCACTGAAAAAAATCAATTAAAGCGGACTATTCGCGCCGAGTCAAAGAATCCACAGAACAGTTTCCGGAGCGGCCGCCGCAATGCATTTACCATGTTACGAATAAAACGGCTGTTTTATTATTTTTGGTTCACTTTGGAGAGACGCGAACAATCCGCTTTAAGAACCGTAATCCTGAGCGCTAACGAGCTGCTCCTTGCATTCCACAAGGGCGTTTGTAAACCAAGAAATGAAACGAAACAACAATTAAATCAGCCCTAGTCATGGATATTGGTCTGTAACCGTCACCTTTCTGAAAACGATGACCATTCGTGTGAACACAACAGATCTGCAGGCAGACTTACCTCGCAACCTACACGTCAGTGAGCGGACCATACATGTACATTA
The DNA here is from genome assembly GCA_002633025.1 of Notospermus geniculatus. Classification (NCBI taxonomy): domain Eukaryota; kingdom Metazoa; phylum Nemertea; class Pilidiophora; order Heteronemertea; family Lineidae; genus Notospermus; species Notospermus geniculatus. The sequence goes on along the minus strand of NMRB01002015.1, from coordinate 71,946 downwards.
TCGTTCAAATTCAGTAATAAAACCCAAAAAACCAAGTTACTTTGTGTTAGGTGTTTGTCACTTTCAGTTGAGGCCCATGGAACTGATTCATCCATCAGCTAAGTGTATTTTTAGGTTGACACAGCACAAGCCATGATGCTGTAAGTTTCTCTGCCAGTGTATTCCAACACAAAGCAAGCTTTGAGTAAACGTAAAAGTGCACAAGCCCACAAAAAATGAAGGCCCAGTAACTGATTTTTAAGTAGGGCCTGTTTCAAAGCAATTATGTTCGAAATTAACGGTGTCGTTCTGGGAGTACCCTTTAAAATATGTTATTTCTCCATACGCATCAGTTAAATTTTTTATGAAAACCCGTTTCTGTGTTTTGGTTTCGTTTCTGTGTTTGGTTTCGTTTCTTGGTTTACAAACTCCCACGTTCCACAACAAGATTTCTGGGCACACTGTTGTATATATAGATGTACAGTGAAGTCCAAAAAATAGAGCACAATAGGCGACACACAAAATGATATAATAAAAGGAGTCGTCCTCCAGAAATTTCGCAAATATTCGACCCCTTCAGGCTGGCACTTTCAAGTCGAGCCACCAGAAGTGTAAATGTACAGTAAGCGTGCATGTACATGTGTGAAGCGCTTTTAAGATAAGGTGTAGTGAATGAGAATGCCTCCCGTATGATAGTGCCCGCTTTATTGTGTAGCGGACACTCAAATACAGAAAGGCATGTGTCTTTATCAGCGCCTCCCCACTGCGGCTTATTCCGTCAATCTTTTTTTTGTGGGGGCATTGGTAAACGGATGGTAGTGAAATGCATTACACTGGTACATGAAAGCACTGTACGAGCGGCACATTCAATTACCTGATAAATCCGAAGGCGTTCCAATGCTCCGAAACGAAACTTTCTCCAATTTCCGCAAAAAGCGTTTGACTTGAATTTGCGTCCTGTATGAATTGGATAAAACAATGTACATGTACATGTGGGCCTAGGTCCACATGTTCGTTCCGACAATGGTAGTATGTACTGCACCCGTCGTCATGTTCATTATGTGAGCAGGGAAATTTTAATCCGAATTCCCTGAAAAATTCCCCGATCGGACTCTTGCACAATTACATGTACAACGTGGTGCTTTGAAAATCGATCGTAATGGAGAGATATAAAAAACAGTACCAGGTTGTGTGTAGGATCTACACACAATCCGGTACCGTTTTTTATATATCTCCAGATTGTGTGTACATCTGCAGTATATAGACCTACTACTATACATCTATATAATATAAGGGAAAGTGCGATTCTTTGTGCGCTATGCACGGAAAACCGGTGGATTTAGTGCATGTTTCACCGTCTAAAGCGGGGAATCCACCATTGATTTTCTAGCTGATTTTGCGTTGCGACTCGCTTTGCAACTGGGTTGCGTTGCAACTGGGCACTCGATCGCCGTAGTGGACCAGCTAGACATGATTTCCGCCAATGGAAAAGATGTGCTCAATTTCAGTCGGCAATCGGTCGGCGACCGGTATCAGTTCCTTGTGTTCGTATTCAGTCGCGAGTCGCAGGTTGCAAAGCAAGTCGCAACGCAGAAAATCAGCAGTGGATTCCTAGCTTAAGACTGGAAGGTTTTCGACAGGAGGAAATGCTGAAAATACGTTGCGTGTAGTGCGGGCAGAATTTGGCACCGAGAAATAGGGCTTCCCGGCGGACATGGTTTGGGTTGCTTTATGGAACTTCCGGGAAGCATGGTGGAGATTCCCGTGATGTCATTTTCCTAATGCTAAAACAACGGCAATTTTTTTCCCCGAACTGATATATCCATTACGGCCAACTTTTTTTTCCCAACCTATATAGCAAAAGCTAATCCTAATCCTAATTTTAATCCTAATCCTCATACTACTTCCAACACTAACCCTAACCCTAACCCTAACCCTAACACTAACCCAACCATTAACCCACCATTCACTTCGTAAATTTCCGGGCGTCGGGGTGCCATTGAGGGGGCTTAAATTGAGTGAGGATATTCCACCAGTCATTTTTTCGCCAGTCACCAGTCATTTTTCTGCCAGTCATTTGAAAAATTATAATAATTTGCTTTAAACATACCAGTTTTGTGGATTGAAGTCAGGATGAGTATGTTTTATCACTTTGAAGATGATTTTGTAATGTAGTAGGGGTGAATTTTAGCATTCCGGTGAGTTTAAGTCAAAACCGAATGGAATTTCGGAGTTGAGCATTTGTATCTGGATGTTACGGTGGCCCGTAAGGAATATATCAGTTCTGCACTTGTGAAATTTGAAACCTTCATTTTCTCAGATTTTCAGATATCCACACGCACATACTTTGGGCACATGCTCTGGCTGCAGAGTTCATCAGCGGCATGTGAGGTGCCCAGTGGATGAGGCCAGAGTGGGTTTGGAATTTGACCTTCACTAGGTCTAAATTTATAGAATGGGTGTTCCACCTATGTTTGTTAATTTGAACAGAGCCCCTTTTATGTCAGTGCAGTGACCCCTGCCCCTTTTGCACATGCTCAATAAAGGCATTCCGCCATCTCCAAATAAATCATCAGGGGCCATTCAAAAAAACTTGCCATCTTAGTTGGTTGCTAGTTGTGTACATTGGCCTGTACAAACTGGCCACTTTAGCTGGGAACTAGGCCTAGCAAGGTTTTATGAATATAGCCCCCGGTCGCTTGTTTACAGAGGACCAATCCCAAATGTGATTTGACCTCCACCATCAAAATGGAAATGTGCCTAATGGGCTACCGTATAATTTCCAGAATGACTGGCAGAAAAATGACTGGTGACTGGCGAAACAATGACTGGCGAAATATCCTCACTCTAAATTGACGTTGTGAGCATTGCTAGCGTCAAGCCCCGGCGTCGGGGTGCTACTGTATGAAAGCTTAAATTGACGTTGTGAGCATTACTAGCGCCGAACCCCTTCGGGGGTGTTAATTGTATGAAGGCTTAAATTGGCGTTGTGAGCAATGCTAGCGTCAAGCCCCTCCGGGGGTGCCATTGTATGAAAGCTTGGCGTTGTGAGCAAAGCTAGCGTCAAGCCCCCCTGGGGGTGCTATTATGCATGAAGGCCTAAATTGGCGTTGTGGGCATTGCTAGCGCCAAGCCCCTACGGGGGCGCTACTTTATGAAAATTTATGTCGGGGTTGTAAGCTTCGGGGCTTGTGGCAAAATGGAAGCCGCCTCTGGGGCAGAGTAAGCCGCCATGTACATGTAACAGTAAGTTAGCCCTTGCCTCCAGTGTCCAGGGCCTTCTGCCCGAGTGGAGATTTTCTTCACGTGGGCTGGAGGTTGGGGCTTCCGTCCTCAAGCGTCGGTACTGTGAGTGCTAGCTCTTATTTTTCGGGTTGATGCCATTATGGTGAATTCCCGGACAGGGAGTTGTAGTGGAACGTTCGGTCTAGAATTAATACATTAAAGCGTAATGGGCAGCGTCAGGTGGACGGAGGCCCAACTTTCGGCCCACCACTGCACGGAAGTAATTTGCGTTCGGCTGGTCAAGTGGCAATGCGCTGTGAGGAAGGCGCACGACTAAAAATCCAGATGGCAGCACCTGTACAAAAAGGTCATGTGCAATGCATTTTCAATTAAAAAATATATTTTGTTGATTTTCTTCGTACAACTCATCAAAATAGAATTAAGGACCAATAAAATTACACTTCTGGTGCTATTTTCCGGTGCAGAGTAATTCAGGGATGAAATATTCAATAATTATTGACTTGGTAAAAAGGCTTTCTCATTGCAACCATGGGTCATGTGCTTGCAGGGCCCTCTTCGATGGTTTAACAATACAATGGCCTATTGATTATCCCAATGCCTGTGAAAACCGCTCCGCTCGCCGCAAGACGCGGCAGAATCCCCTATAGTGGAAACGGGCCTTTAAGGGAAAGCTATCACACGCCGCTTCTTAAGCCGCTCTCACACGTGCGACAATTTGCGTGCGATTGTATTTTTTAAGTTACGCAAACAATCGCAGAAATTATCGCAGATTTGTCGCAGAAGTATCGCAGAAATGTCGTAAACTTAACGATAATCACCGTTTTTTTAGCGTTCACTTGCGGTTGTTTGCGACAATCTGCGATACTAACTGCGACAATCCTGCGACAATTTTCTAATTTTTAAACCCTGGCCAAAATTTACTGGTTTTCATGACCGTGAAGTACATGTAGGTACCTAGTACTGTAGGAAAATGTGGTTTATTCCATTTCAATGGATGAGATAAATATTCTGCGGAGTCAAGAAAACACCAATGAAATGGTCCATGGACCATGTGCTCACCCGTTTGAACATAATAGTGTAATGACAGAGAGGGGTGCATGTCAGTTATGACCAATCTGGGTCAAGTCATTCCCAAGTTGCAGGACTTCAATGATTTTGGGGTTATGCCACCTGGCGGCCATATTGGATGTCCGATCGGGCCAAAACTTCACATGCACATAAAGGTCATTTAGAGGGAACCACATAGCACATTTGAGCGTTCTGGGTCAAGTCGTTCCTGAGTTATAGCACATTTGATGACTTTCGGGTTATGCCACCTGGCGGCCATATTGGAAGTTTAATCAGGCCGAAATTTGATGTGCTTGTAAAGGTAAATATCAAGTTTGAGCAATCTGGGTCAAGCCGTTCCTGAGTTTTAGCACTTGGCTGATTTTCAGGTTACGCCACCTGGCGGCCATATTGGATGCCGATCGGGCCGAAACTCGGTATTTTTGAAGGTACCCCTCTAATACACGTTTATACAAGATATGAAGACTCTCGGTGAAATAATTAAGAACTGCGGCTGGTTCGTTACTTTTATCGAACTTTGACCTCTGTGACCTTGAAAAGTAGGTCAAACCAAAAACCCGTTACATATGTTATGTATCCTAATTAGATACACCTATGATAAAAATTTGGAGATGATCCAGTCATTAGTTAAGGAGTTATTGCACTTTTTGTGTTTTTGGTTTTGGCCACCTGGAGGCCAAGCCAAGAATCGAATCGGACCGAAACTTGGTGTCATAGGTCATCTGACCTAGGGGTATATATGTACTAAGTTTCAGATCAATAGCTCCAGCGGTTACGAAACGTGCCCTGCTAACGGACGACGACGGACGACGGACGACGGACTGACGACTATAGCTCAAGGGTGAGCTAAAAATCACAAAATGGGCCTGGTCGCTCGGACCTCATATCAAAAAATGACGTATCTCGCTTATTTTTCATCCGATTTCGACAAACGAGGTATCGTTATGGTTCGTTTTCCACCAGCTATGCAATGAAAACATAAAAAAGAACTTTTAAGACACTTAAAAATTTCACTTGTGGTACATGTACCTGCTCATACTAAATATTACTTCGATCAACAAAGCACTCATTGATCACCGCTGCAGATTAGCGGGTTTTGTTACAAAGTACCAACAGAAGCGTTTCCAAGGGAGCATTCTATCCTCCCCATTATACACCAGCAAGCTAAACGTGTCTTGTGGTTCAATCCTAGCCTCTCTTTGTATAATATCTCTCATTGTATTGAGCGATTGTGCAGCTTAGATAAGAAAGAGGCAGATACAGAAAAAATCAATAATGATAGCAATCGATGTTTAGTCAATCGATGACAACCATAATACATTCTTTGTGTCGGTTGCAATGGGACAGACCGCAATATGTTGTAATATCGTCAATGAAGAATAACATATCGTTGATTCACGTAATTCCAGGGCTTAAAGCATTAGAAGCTCTGCACCTGATTGGACTGTACTGCCAGTGCCCGGACCAAATATCCAATCATTTTTAAAGACAGCCCACAGGGACTAGGGTGGCTACCCGAGAGGACACAAATGAATTAGATCATTCCAAGAATCACCGAAACTCGGAACGAAGTAGGCCTACAGAATGCTGTTGTTCAGGGATGAACACTGCCATTCGTGTTTATCGCTGGAATAATCAGATCATTTCACTATGGACCGCGCAATCAGCCACTGGATAGATCACAGGGTAAGAGATACCGGTATTAGCTGAATTAGTGTAGACTCCGGTGTCGATTGTCATTGTGGTCATCTTCTCGATGAAATTACGGAAAACGTTAATTAATAGTACCGCCGTATGTGGAAGGAGATAGCATGTAACTCTGCCTCCATTGCGACATCATGCTGTTGCATGGGCAACAATTCAGTTCCGCTGACTCGTCAGAATACTTCAGTGTTAGAAATGTACTTGTCACAGGATACCCAGGATACGCTGGTCAAATCAAGAACTTGAATCAGGGTATTCTTGGATATCTGTTTAACTGAAACGACGCCTAACTTCAAACTTGGCTGCTCTGAGGAATAGCATTGTAAAAATTGGTTTGCTTAAGCTAGCACCACACCTACTTCTTGTTTGTAAGATTATTTCAGTGAGTTATCTCGCTGGCAAGAGTTTCCAAACCTCGCAGCACACTAATCTTACAAATTCATGTCTGTGAGATTTCAAAACATGTCTGGGAGCCGTGTCATGGATATAAAACACATACTGAAATGAAACAGCACTTGTAGATTTTACCTCAAAGATGTGGCTCGGTCTGACGATCTCACAGAAAGCTCCCAGCTATTTTGAGGAATGACAACAGCAGATCCCTGACGAGCCGTTGGAGCTTTGACTGACGTCATCATTCTTCCTGACAACCCGTTCGACATTCAATGACTGCACTCCGACAACCATGTTATCATAAATGAAGGTTGGGTCAATTTTCCAAAGGAACATCATCGGCGCTACTGAATCCTCTGCGAGCAGGAGGCACTGTTCCATCTCTGTGTCGCTATTTCTTTACCTTGTCGAGTGAAAAAGGAAGGAAGGTTGCGGCGCTGTTCGAGTCAGCAACGATAATTCTACCCTTCATAACGCGTGTTATGAAAGAACTCTCCGAGACAGCGGGGTGGAATTGGCATTTAATTACGAAAGCATCCACACGATAATAGTTGGCGCTTTCACTTTATGTCGCCCGAATTGGAATATTCTCCATAGTACTTGCCAGAGCGTGGTATTATGTCAATATTTCACGCCAAGCCGTGAAATATTCGAAATAATTAAAATATAATAATCAACAATGTCATTAATGAATATTCTCGTTATTATCGCCATTGTTGTTTTTCAGGATATTAACACTGCCACCACGTCGCCGATGCTCGTGGAATTGCTGTCCAAGTTAATGTGGACCCGAATAGCATTTTGCGTGTGCCATTTTGAAGATGGTATTTCTTCCTATTTCGCCTCATCTACATTCATCGCGTCATCCACCATGGTATACCACCTTCATGTCTGGTGTTGACGTGATATACAGTCTTGGGTTGAAGATTCCTTAGGAAGAAGAGAACGTTGGCATTTCACGTTGATATTTAAAGGTGCTCTAGTTCGAATTGTAAACATTACGGTTTGTTTATTTACATGGTTGATTATAATAGTTATTTTTCCTCGGACAGGTGGCAGCACCGTGTATACCAAAACAGTGTATTTTTATATCTATCTTGATAAATATTCTTGTAACTGAAATATATTTATGATTTTACGCTCAAAAACAAACAACAAGTTGTGAAAGGCGAGATTTAATTCGATTTTATCTGATTTGTTAGTACCAGAAGTTGACAATAGGTGGCACACCGTAATGTTTACAATTCGAACTAGAGCACCTTTAAGAAATCTTTACAGGAAGAAGCTGATTTAATCTCCAACTGACGAAAAATAAAATCGATGTCCTTGCAAGACAGGTACCTCCGATGAAGCGCTTCGCCAACGCATAAATGTACATGTAGATCTGAAACAAACCGTTAATAGTATAATTATTTTGCACAGGCTTGTCAGAGTGATTAAGGAATTTCTGCTTTGATCTTGCCTACCAATAGAGCTTCGCTTCATTCGCTTCAATAATTAGGCCCCCTAGCCCTTTTTAGATCAGGGCCTATTGTAATCCTGGTATTATTTCAACATTTTGCCTCAACTTGCTTTGCGACAGGTTGAGGGATCAATTGAAACAGGCCCCTACTGATCAGTTTCACAAAGGCTGGCCAGGGGTAATTCATGGTTACCAAATGCATCACATTTTGTGGTTTGGACTCAGTCATTTGGTTCTTTGATGCCACGTCCTCAATATCAACCATTAATTACCCCTGGCCGGGATTTGTGAAATTGATCAGTAGGAGTCTATTACAATTGATCCCTCCCAAAATCAATCCATACTGCACTGGGCCGAGAACTTGCCACGAAATTTATCTGACTTTTATACCATTCATACTAGGCCTCCCTTTGTGGGCCTAGTTTTTGGACTTAGAAAATTTCCACCAAAGATCAATAAACTGTGAACTTCCTGTATATCTCATGTAAATAATATGTGCTCATTCCCACTGAAGATTTCCAAGAGGAATGAAAGTGCTATGGGACATTAAAATATATATAATGAGAATTTCAGCCTAAGTTACATTTGTTTCAAATATTTTATCTCCACACTTTTTATTTCAACTATTTTAATTTATTTAAAAAGTGAAGGTATAAACTGGAGAATCAAAAATGCACGCATGTCAATACATGTATTTCTATTCCATATTCCTCATACTAAACGGGGTTAAATCTGTTGTAAACTGGAGATACCGCAATTTGGGGTGCGAAAGGTATGAAGATGGATTGTTCAAGATTTCACAGAAAACCAGGTCAATGCTAGGTTGTCTACTCTGTTCGCTCGGGACCCCCTTGTTTCTATATTCACAGAGAACACAGACGTGTTTTCCCAGTAAATCTCTTCGAGGAGTTACTTTTGAAAGACCGGGTTTGAAAATGGTGACGGCCTCAGAAAAGAGGACGAAATTGATGTTCTTGGAGGTAAGATATTTTCGTTAGACGAGTAAGCACAAAAAAATCAAACAAATTATGGTGCAAGTCAACAGAGTGTAAACTATACTTCTGCCTCAATAAAGGGGTTTGATTAGAATTCGTTTTTTTAGCTATGTGTACAAGTGTGAAGGGAAAGAATGTCCTAGGAAAAACTGTCCGGGGAACAAAAGATCCTATTGTTACATTCTAATCCGTGACAATTGGTTTATTGCATCCCGCTTATTTTCAACAATAGAAGTGGACACTTTTTACAGGGGGACACTGTTTACTGCTACACCGGTACCGTATTTATGCGTAAGCACAATAATGTGCTTATAAACGAAAATCGCTTGTTTTAAGGCCTTTTCCACGCCTTTGTTTCGCCCGATTATAAGCACATGCGCTTATACTTTTCTGGAACAAAACCGCTTCTTGAGAATGTGATCTCATTGTATACAAACGATAATTTTTTTGGTTTATCTGTTGGTTATGGTTGTCGGCACGAGACACTGCGATCGGCAAACTGACCTGTGCCGCCGGGACTGTACACCCTTAGTCAAAAATAAATAGACAGCGACTAAATTCAATATTTCCTAATATAGCAGCGAGGCACAGTTGTTCTTTTTATTTCCATTGCTTTGGCACCTTTTTACACCAAAATGATCTTGCTGTCCGTTGAACTGATATTTTTGTGAAAGTTTGAATTTTCATCCAAAAAAGTGATTTTTTATTCGTGATCGCACCTATGCCATCTTGAAGCACATTTGTTTCTGGGTAGAATCTAGCTTTCGGATCCTATGGATCTGAAGGAGACAAAGTTACAGAGGGACTTTTGCCGTGACCTTTGTTCGGTTTGCCAAGTTCGATCTTCCACGAGCTCGTCCGTATTTTATACCGACCATTAAGTGTTGAATATTCATCAGTTCTCCGTCACAACGCACACGCTAGGGGGAAACCACATTGATTGCGTTGCATCATTATTATTGATTGTATTTTGCAGTAAGGTTTAGTTTTGAAAGGGCAAACATGCTTTGAACACACAACTGGTTGGTTATAAATTGATGTCAGACTGGCAACTGGAAAACCTTAAAATTGTTTGTAAGAAACCATCAATAAATCGATTGCAGAAGCTTCAATTCTTTATTTCAAAATATCATTTTGTCTGGAAACAGTATAGGGCTGTAAGATGGTCAGGTTCTCGATTTTGCGAAGGCGATAATAAAAAAAACTCATTTTTGATCAAATTTCAATCTTTCACCAAAAAGTCACTAAACTGTATACCTCGGTCATTTCGGTGGAAAGAGGTGCCGAAGCAATTGTTATGAGTGACTATAAAAAGAAAAAATGCGTTTCATTAATACATGTATTAAAAGAAATATTGAATTTAGTCACCGTCTATTTACTTTTGACTAAGGGTGTACTTGTTGAGTGTCTGATGCGAACTGTTTGAGATACAGTTGGCTGTACGAGATACGGTACACTAATAAGATGGATGTTCGTTTTGGAATCATTGGCCACATCACTTTTTGTTCGAATTTAAGCGCGCGTTGCGATAGAATTGGCAAATGGAATTAGCTTAGGGATGCTAATTAAATCCAAATTACACAAAAACGTATCAGGAATGAAGATGTTACCCAAACGTTTCTGAAAGCCCTCATCAAATGCAACAAGAAAATGTCAGATTTGGCTCTAAAAGAGACATGTACGCAGACCTCCCCCCCCCCCCCNACTTGGTTCAAACAAATCACATGTAGTGGATTAAGCATCACTACTGCAGCAGCAATGGAGGCGTTGTAGCAGTCTCCAAGTGGTCTCGTCTGCAAGTACATGTATAGATGGTTACTTCAGGATGCCATTAAGCGGGTAGCACACCACGCGCCAAGTAAAGACGGTGACAGACCTAACGCTACGCGAGAGCGGTGCGTTTGCTGTTTCTGAACGCTTCCCATGCATTTCCACCAGTTGTGACAGACTAGCTGACTAAAGGCCTCCATACACTGAATGACAAAAGTCGAAATTAGTCGAAGCTATGGTCAGTTCAACAGCACTTGATCTGGCGACATGTTGAAATACTCCACAAAAGTGTCAGAAGATGTTAACATTTATGGAATGTTTCCACAAAAAGTATTTTGGAACGGACAATTGTAGCGACTAATTTCGACGTTTGTCATTCAGTGTATGGAGGCCTTTAAGCGGCGAATCCACTGTCGCGATCGTGGCTTAATTGCGTTCCCTTGCGATCACCTTATATGGCAATCGGAAGTCCTTATATGGTGATCGTAAGGGACCGCAACCCCGTCTCAAGCCAATATCGCAACAGCGGATCACCCGCTTAAGGTGGCGATGGTGACTACCCGGCGTATTTTCCCGCTGAATATGGGAATGATTTGAATGAATTTATTCATGGCCTCAACCGCAGTCGGTCACAATCATAGCCTGTTTCAATATTTGGCAAGTATAGTTCTTAAGCCGGTGACAGACTGGCGCGTCCTGCAGGCGTTCCGCCAATCAGATTCTTCGGTAGGTATTTCGGTCCCTGCTACCGCCTGCCTGATTGGTTGAACGTTTTCGGACGCGCTGCTTACGCGCCAGTCTGTCACCGCCTTTAGGCATGTTAGGCCCGGGATGGTATTGCGCAATACCTCTTTTTGGACATGCCTGATTGACACGTTGTCCCGTGAATGAACAATGCTCAAGTAGGCCTAGGCTAGACCTTCCCCACGCCAATCCACACGCCTTTCCATTAGGCCACGCCGCTCCCTGACAATAGCTCTGTCGATGATTTTTGAACAGACTTTTATCCGAACGTGACCAACTCCACACGCCGTTCTTCATTACCATAACAAAGGGCTCGCGGGGAAAGTTGCGGACTTTCTCACAAATTTTCACGAGCGATTTCTTTTTTGTGCGTGGATCGATGGTCAATCTGATTTAGAATATGACCTGGAAAAAAACTTCTTCTAAGGCCGTTCCAGCCCCGATTTTTGAATTTCAGAGGAAAACAGCAAAAATTATTCAATTGCGAAAGACCCATTCTGATCGCACGGCAGTCAATGGAAACTGCCCTTTTTACACGGATTTGATTCACAACTTAAGGGGGCGGTAGTGGAAACCTACAGCGCCGACGTCAATAGTGCGGCGGTCGATGGTTGAACCGTTTTATTTATGAATAACCATGTATTTTTAAAAAATTAGGCGTCAAGGACAAGCTGATCATGGTTCGTTGCCAAAACCTGCACTGTTTCAAAAATATTCTCCAGCACAATGCTTTTATACACCCGGTGCGTCCGTGCGCATAGGCCTATTTTAATGACAATAAGGAGGTTACTTTAGTAGCCCGCGTATTTCGAAAAGCGTAGGCGTGTTTTGGCCAAAATATGAAAATTTTGGGAAGACTTTTTTCGTCCATCAGGCATCGCACTTCAGTGGTTACTTTGCATTCGGCAGCAGTATATTTGTGCGCAGGGCGCGACGTTGAGATTTTTTCACTATTCAACAGGATTCGGGAGATATTCAAAAAGTTCATTTTTGACCAATTTTTGGCACAAATTACATAATTATCATTACTAAGAATTAGAATTTGCAAATTAACTCAACGTCGTGCACTGCACTGCACATACATGTATGTATTCCCCAACATTTGGTGATAAAACGCCAGGTCCCAGTCGCGTTGTTGCCGAGAAATCTATGACGAAAAAGTCAAATGGGG
>NMRB01002015.1:0-58595 GCA_002633025.1 Notospermus geniculatus | reverse complement strand
CATCCAATTTTCCCGTCACATACGATCAAACTTGTTGGTCCAATTTTTGTAGATCGTGTGTAGGCCTATGTGGCCATTAGGCCTGTGAACAGTGAGCTTCTGCAAGCGCCCGGTAAGGCTTCCTTTACATGGAAGTATACGGTATACGAAAACGCCGGTTAACAATGGCTTCACGATCGTGAATCCATGGGTGTGTCGATCTCAAATGTACACGAAATGTACAGGCAGTGTACTACTGAACTTAACCCTACGCTGTACATGACGTGTACGTTCCTAGGGCATCTTTCGGGAAAAAACATCTCATGGAACATTCATTTTGCTTCTTAAAGTTTGTGACCAGATTGCATTTCGCGTTTCCCATCCATTCGTGACAGGCCAGGTGTAACGTTTTTCAGTGTGGCCATTTTTCTGTGTGATTCCCATTGTTCATGACACACTGGGAAACGGACTCGCTGTTTCTCTGTGTGTCGCCCATTGTCAAGTTGCCGCTTCTTCCGTCAATCTGTAACGTCACAGTCACGGTAACAGTGAACATTCTTTCTCACTTTTTCAGGTGGAGATCAGTGTGATTTTAAACAAACATAATTTTAAACATAAATTTAAACATAATTTTAAAAAAACAATTTGTTTTACGTACGGGATGTAAAAATCCCGTACGTTATTCAAATGGGGCCGTATTCATAAAGGGTGTTTAAGACTTACATGTAGACGCGTCTAACTTCACTAAATGCACACACTTCCACCATGCATTTGACGAAGTTACACGCGGCCGTCTAAGTCTTATCACCGGCCTTTAGGTCCCCATTACATAGAAGTATACGGTATACGGAAACGCCGGTTAACAAAGGCCTCACAAAGGATTCGCGACCGTGAGGCCATTGTTAACCGGCGTTTTCGTATACCGTATACTTCTATGTAATCATCGGGGCCTTAGGCCCCGATTACATAGAGCTATACGCTATTCGGTATTCTAGGCACGTTTCATAGGGCACGCGTATAGTTTGAATCGAGCAAGGTTATTTCCATGAGTGGTTTACATAAGACTAAAGTATTCTGAGGGCACGCTATTCGCTTTTTGTTCGTATTGTGCATGTCCAATTTTGTAGCGTATATACCGAATACCGAATAGCGTATAGCTCTATGTAATCGGGGCCTTAGGCTTCCCTTACATTGAAGTATACGGTATACGAAAACGCCATTTAACAAAGGCTTCAAGTGGATTCACGACCGTGAAGCCATTGTTAACCGCGGTATTCGTATACCGTATAGTTCTATGTAAAGGAAGCCTTATAAATACGGCCCATGATGTTTGATTTCTGTTTTTCTTCTCAGTCAATAAAAAAGCGTTGTTACTATCAATCATCCTATTTCCATTTACGTTCTGTCAACATGCGAATCACACTCATCTGCTGATATGTAAATATTAACTTTCTCAATCCCGGCCATTATTGGAAAAGACTGTCTTTTTGCAGGGGGTCCGACATGGGTCTAGTAATTTTGCTCTTACTCCTTAACCGTGCATGATTTCGAGGCAATTTTTTAACAGTGAATACACAAGACCACGCTCGTTATTTCATTACTGAATGAAGCCCCTGCGACGTGGCGTTCTCGCACAGGCGCGTTTTGAAATGGCCAGCTCTGCCATTCGACAGGGCCAGTTTTAAGCACATTGACGTACACTAAATTCGCTAAATATTTCTCGGTGGTGTGGCGTGCAAACTGAACATGTAGGCCGATAGTGCGACAAAAGCCCTTTCCAACAACGTCAGTCCCAGCGACACAGCCAATTCGAAAGTATTTTTGCTCGATTTTTGAGAAAAAAATGTCGCTAAATCCGCGGTTAAGAGAGGGGGCGGTAGCCTGCGTAGCTATGGCATTATTGATTAGGGCCTAGGGGCAAATTCCACACCAGCACTGGAATCCGTCAATGAAAAAAAGTATCACTATTTGGGCCGATTTTATAAACGATGGCTAAGATAACCATCGGGTTCATTAACCCTTAGTTGACAAACTATTTGTTAATCGAAGTGAATTTTTCGATTTTATGAATCGTTAATAGCCAAACATTCTAAAAATAAAAATGTTTACTTTGATTAATTAGCGGTTTTCAGAACAGCCGATGGTTAAACCGAGGTTTATCTTAGCTATCGTTTAAAAAATCGACCCTTTGTCGGCTAATCCAAGTCATTAGTGAGCTTCTGCAAGCGCCCGGTTAGGCTCTACGACGACGTTTATCTATTGTGTGAGTGCACCCAAACATTAGATAAACGTAGTCGTATGGCCTAAGGCTTCCTGTACATAGAAGTATACGGTATACGAAAACGCCGGTTAACAAAGGCTTCCCGAGCTGAGGGAAATGATCAATTTTAATGAAATTTCACAGAGATTTAGGAAGGGCACTTACCATTTTTTTAGAGAGATTTAGAAGAAAATTCTAATGTTTGTGTCTCAAACAATCGCACGAGACGTAAAGGAGACGAAATTTGTCTCTGGCGACACTTGAAGTCACGAGAAAAATAGGCCTTTGTATCAATGCGCCCAAAACACTACAGCCAAATTCATGCAAATGTATGAAAATACAGCGTCCTGTAGGCTAATTTGCCTCAAAACCACAAATGACACTCAGATCAATAGTTATATCAACAACGCACCGCTACGGATCACGAATTCCGAATACGAATTTGGATTCGGAATTCGGGATTCGTAGCGGTGCTCCATGGAGTTCCGCACCGGGGGTTTCGAATTGGACTAGATCGCGCCACCTTCGTGATCTTTCAAGATGGCAGCCTCCATTGATGTGGATGATCCTGTCTTCCTGCTGGATGCTCTTGCGCTCCCACCTACTGCCTGAAAATTCTGAACAGATCTACGATAGTGAGAAGCCCAAGTTTGAACTGCAAGAGCTGACGGATGTTCAGTGTGAAGCCAAAAGCCTGATACACTCTAAATAAATATCGACTTCACAGTGTCTTTGGCATTCCACAACAAGTTGTGTTGGAAAACCGGAGTGTAAAGGTGCCCACAGGTAGCTTGTTGTACTTCACTCGAAGGCGCGAAGAAGGCCAATTAAATTTCCTGCATATTACATGTAATTGGTGAATGCCTTATTTTAATTCGAGTTCCGCATTTCAGAACACTGGGTCACTATGCGACATTTTTAAGACGGTGAAATAAGCCACCTGTGGCATATTTTTATAACCATCGTTAAGTCTAATTCTCCCGCAGCCGTACAGTTCATTTTAAAATTGCCGATTTGATGCGTTCTCCTGCGAATTTCTGGGAGATATTACAGCTGCATGCCTTTTATAGTGTATTCGTTCACCTAGGACTGTCATTTTGCCCTTAGCAGTGGTATTTATAGTAATTTGGAATCTCAGCTTTGCCAAGCGTGTGTGACCGGAACTTTCTCCCGTAGCTGTACGGCAAGGTTGATTGTACACCGTGAATACGCCGAATTAAGCCTAGATGTGGGCTAGGCGAGCGTAATTTTGTCATCACCGAGTTCACATGAACATCTTTCATGTTAAGCTTTTTTGGTAGGCAATGAACACATTTGGCAATGGCATCATTGCATAGTTACTAAGTATAGCTATGCTCACAACAAAGCTGAAGTTGCTGACGCGCGAATACTAGAAGTAAATGCCTGATTGAAATAAAAACCTCCTTATTGGGACCAGGCCACTAAGAATGTATAATGTCAGCTGGTTTTAAAAATTCTTTGTCAAGAATCGTTTGTGGGCCTGATAGAAAAATGCTTGTTTTATCCCTTCGAAGACAACGCCGTTTCAGTGACACGCCTGGATGTTCATAACACTACCACCAGCACTACGAGAGATTTTAGGAAATACATGTATTTGACAATTTTTCGCATTATTTATACAGAGTCCTGGCTAATTTATGGACATAAATTGCATTGCATCAAAGATGGCTGCGCCCACGGCGGGTTTTGTATACACTACAGGTTTAGCTGTGAGTTTTCACCGATATTTTTCATCAATGAGCTCTATGGGCCACCGTACATACTTCGTACTTCGTCTAATTTCGGGGACATTTATAGTGGATTGTTTCAGAGGTTCTCTGTCCATCGGGCTGGCGGAGACATTTACGGTAATGAGGAACCCCTGGCTTTTTAGACCGTCACTGGTATTAGCCCAGATTATTTTTTTAATACTATTTTTGCTGAGATCAGTTGGGCCCCGATCCTTGCTGCATCATTAACAAATTCTTGTGTTGCTTCTTACAGTTGGGGTCAGAAGTTTACATACACTTTGGTAAAAAATATTCAACTCAAATTTTCAAAAGGTTTTATTGTTCTTTCAAAAACTTTTTTCATGGGGAATTATACTTACGATGTCTACTTTATTTTCTTGCTTCATTCATTGATTACAGTTTCTTTATTTCAGAATTATGTAACATAGTTTGTTCGATCTCAGAAATACAGTGGCTCAAAAGTTTACATACACCTAGTCAAACTCTAAAAACACAACCTCGAATCTTCGAAAAATTGATGACCGGTACCTCACAGTCATTTTACTGATCATTGGTCACCACATCAGTTATATAATAACCCGGGACATCCCATAGTGGCTACATGAGAAGGCATTTCTATGGTCTTTAGCCCTTTCCTACAGTCAGAACTATCGAGACAAGATGGGAAAATCCAAATTGTACAGCTAAGACCTTAGAAAGCGTGGGGTTGATCTTCACAAGATAGGCTCCTCATTAGGCCACATTGCTAAGCAGTTTAGGGTACCCAGGGCTTCCGTTCACACCATCGTCAGGAAGAACAAGGACCTCGGGAACACATTGACCAAGCCAAGGGGCGAAAGAAACAGGAAACTGACCCCCCAAAAACGAACAGACACTGGTGCAAATGTGAAAATCAACCACAGGTGACCCAAAAAAGCAGCTCTGCAAGGATCTCCAAGATGCAGGATTGAGTGTGCCAGGATCTACGGTTAAGGATGTTCTGCATCGACATGGACTGAAGTGGTACCGCGCAAAGAAGCAGCCACTGCTCAAAGATCGGCACAAAAAATCAAGGGAGAAGTTTGGAAAGGAGCATCAATACAAAGAATCAGCATTTTGGAGGAAGGTTCTGCGGTCTGACATAATGAAAATGGAGCATTTTGGTCGTAATGACCAGAAGAACATCTGGCGTGAACAGGGCGAGGCCTTCAACCCAACGAACACCATCTCGACCGTCAAGCACGGTGGTGGTAGCATCATGCTTTGGGGCTGCTTTGCTGCAACCGGCACGGGGAGACTCCAGAAGGTCAATGGGATCATGAAGAAAAAGGATTACTTCAAGATTCTTGATGACAACATCAAGGCCTCTGCCAAATCATTGAAGCTAGGACGCGATTGGAACATTCAATCAGACAACAATCCTAAGCACAGAGCAAAAGTAGTCAACAAATGGTTTGAAGACAACAGGGGGAAGGTTTTAGAGTGATTTTCGTGAAGTCCGGACTGAAATCTAATTGAAAACTTTTTAGATGAGCTTAACAGATGAGTCAGAGCAAGAAACCAACAAATTTAACTGAGTTACATAACTAATGTCAAGAGGAATGGGCCCAAATTCCCCAAGAGTATCGGGAGACACCTGTGGATGGTTATTCTAGATGTCCTAGTCAGGTTCTGGCAGTAAAAGGCAATGCTACAAGTAGTGTATGTAAACTTTTGAGCCACTGTATTTCTGAGATCGAACAAACTGTGTTACATAATTCTGAAATAAAGAAACTGTAATCAATGAATGAAGCAAGAAAATAAAGTAGACATCTTAAGTATAATTCCCCATGAAAAAAGTTTTTGAAAGAAAAATAAAACCTTTTGAAAATTTGAGTTGAATATTTTTTACCAAAGCGTATGTAAACTTCTGACCCCAACTGTATATACACGAATTTCAGCTTCTGTGATCCTGTCGGCTCGAGCCATCATGATTGAATACTGCAATGGCACAGTTTCACAATGAATGGCACAGTTCCAGGCACTGTGCTTTCTGCACCGCACTGTTCTCAACAGGCCTATATCAATAACTGACCGCTCGTCAATAGCTGTGGTTACACTACAAAGAAATCCCCGTGCTTTTTGAGCCCGTGTCAAGCCGGGGCCTGAAAAAAAACCGCCTGAGACCCGGCGAGCGTGTACACTATTAAAATCTAGCTTAACTTAATTCCTACGCCCGGCGATAGTGTCGCTGCTGGAGCGTACTCTTCACGAAGAGGAGGCGCTAAATTGGAGTGCTGGCTTTTTACCGCGCATGCCCACAAGACACGCCGCCTGTCGCGGTGTTCAAGAACCAGACAAAGCCCGGGTCTATTGCGTCTACACTACTTAAAAAACCCGCAGGAGACGCGGG
Organism: Notospermus geniculatus; assembly: GCA_002633025.1. Classification (NCBI taxonomy): domain Eukaryota; kingdom Metazoa; phylum Nemertea; class Pilidiophora; order Heteronemertea; family Lineidae; genus Notospermus; species Notospermus geniculatus. The sequence goes on along the minus strand of NMRB01002015.1, from coordinate 52,234 downwards.
TCTAAGTTAAGCCCTCCAAAAACCCTTCGAAATCGGAGGGTTCAAAAAGCCCGGACTTTTCATCCCCGGGTCTATTAGACCCGCGCTTTTAACAGGTGTAGACAGAAAAAGCCCGGGTGAGACGCGGGTTTTTATGTAGTGTAAACAGGGCTTATAAAGCGTTTTTTCCACGGTACCGGTACAATATTATTGCACAATATGGGGCCAAAAATGGGTGTCTTTCGCTTCTGGCATAAAGGATGGAAGAAAGATTGGCAATAATATTGCCCATTTTGATCCTCATATTGTGCAATAATATTGAACGTGTATGGGCGGCTTTACGCCGCCCATACACGTGCAATATTATTGCACAATATGAGGACCAAAATGGGCGATATTATTGCCAATCTTTCTTCCACCCGTCATACCAGAAGCACATGCCCCTATTTTGGGCCCCATATTGTGCAATAATATTGATCGTGTATGGCAGGTGTGAAAGAAATGCAAGTCCCCCAGGAGCCAAAGTTCGGTCTTGTTGTTCAGCGTGGGATTAGAACATATGGCTAGAGAGACCATGACCGTTCGAAAATAGCCTTACAATAGCGGGCTATGGTTTGGGGACTTGCATTCCTAGGACGCTGATTCCTGTTACACCTGCTTAACTAGGCCTATTCGGTAACATCGTTTTCCCTTCATTGACAGTCAACCAACGCACTCTGTCAAAGAAGCTATTGTATTGGTGGGCGTTCCTAATGTGCCTTGGTGACCACCAATCAGAAGGAGGACCTTACATATGTATTCATCACAGCAGCGCAGCCCTAGTGATAAATGCTCGTGTAACCAATAGCATCAAAGGTAACAAGCCTGGGACGTTGAATTAGGTACCATTACTTCTTAGGTTCCCGTCCGTCCCTAACGTTCTGTTGTGAGACAGACCTTTTGGGACCTGAAACGTGATTGGCGAGATTCGAATAGAAGTCTGTTTGTTTAAATGGTGTGTTTTTAAATAATGATATCTCCCCTTTGCGCATTTTCCCATTGCGCATTTTGATTTTGCGGGAATTCCAGTAAGCCTTTTAAAACATGGCTATGGTCTACAATTCGCTGTTAAGCGAATTGTTCAATTCTAGTTTGCATTCTGATCTTCGTCAAAGCGATGATTCTTGTCTCTTCCCTTGAACTTTGTTAAAGGGCCTCTAGAGGCAGCTCGCCATTAGGCTACTATCAGTACCGGTTCTTCAACTAGGCGGCGCCACTTTAACGTTAATCACCAGTACGAGGTATTGAACATGGGTTTTCCCCGGGGTTTTCCCCAGCCATGCTGGGCTGCCTCTAGAGTCCCTTTTTGTGTGATTTCAAGATGGCGGTAGGAGGAACGAGTTTTTAAAGTCGCAGAAAACAAACTTCAAAATTTGTAGACATATTCGATAATAAGTGAGTAAAAGTGGGACTAAAGAGTGTTTTAATCTATATTCTTGCTTTCCAAGTGGAGGTAGGTGCCATTCTTGTCTCAGGAAGTGACTTTTTGAGTGTGAAGTGGATATCAAGGCTAAACATACTGGAGACGCCATATCATACAGTGTATTGATGTACATGGGCGTGTCAATGTACTGCCGAAACAGGTCATATTTTTAGGAGTTGGCCACGACCAAAAATCGGCCGTCACGTTTCACTAACTGCTGGCGCACACCAACCGCAAGCAACGCCCAAGCGACTCGTTCAATTGGGAGCATATTCAGTGGATCGAAACGTCTATAAGAATTCCACAAACGTAATATGGAACTATTCGAAATAGCCCGCCATGACACGACCTCGGAATAGAAATAGACGGCAAAAACGAAAACATTCGTCTAATACTAGTGAGTCAGATTCGAATACACCGATTAAAAAATCAGCTAGAAAGACCAACACGATGGACGAACTAGAGGAACAAACGGGTGCAGACGAAGCGTGTGCTTTTGCATCGGATGACGATGACAGAAACGGCACTAGCACAATGAAAACAATTCTTAAGGAAATAAGGGAACTGAAAGTGTCAGTCGACAAAAAGATTGACGATAGCACCAAATCTATAACTAGTGATATTTCTGCATTAATCGAGTTCAAAATCGAAACACTGCGAGAAAGTCTACAATCAGAGTTCACGAGGCGCTTGACTGATCTTGAGAAACGATTGCAAAATGAAATAGAATCAGTCAAACGATCTACAAGTAAAAGTCAACCAGATATTAGCCACGTCAACACTCGGTTGGCAGCTCTAGAGGAACGAATTATAGACCAAGAGGCCAGATCTAGACGGAACAATCTTGTCTTTCTGGGAATTCCTGAGTGTCGAGACGAAAATTGCGAGGACGTCATTCGCGAAAATTTGGTGAAAAAATTTGAAATGGACCTCCCAATGGTCCAGGCACTGGTGTTTACACGAGTACATCGCAATCCGCCGGGTAAACAGCCCCGTCAAGGAACGAAACCACGTGCTATAATGGCGGGCTTTCGAGATTACAAAGATCGAGTTTCCGTTTATCAAGCTAGGAAACAGGGAAACGATAAGACAATTCGAATAATCGAGGACTTTCCCCGTGAAATACGAGAAAAGCGTCGTATGCTTTTTGATAAGTGTAACGCCATCAGAGATACGAATCCATCAGCGAACGTCTTCGTCACTTATGATAAGATGATATATGACGATGCAGTGTACAAGGTAGTCGACGGTGAAGTACGAGCTATCGCGAAGAACCATCCACCAAAACCACGACAGACTAACCAACAAGCCAGTGGAAGCCACGCTAGGAAGGTACCAGCCCGAGCACCATACCAGCGAACACTAGACACAAACCGGACAACAAGTGGGGGCAATGGAAAAACAGTGCCAGCTCCGATGCCTAGTACGTCCGCATGGGGTATGCCCGCACAACAACGTAATGGTGGGAATGAAAACCCAGAACTGAGTGATATCTTGGCAAACACCAGAAATGTCCTTGAGAACCAAGACGAAATGGAGATAACGTAGGACAGTGAGCCAGAAAACGGTCAAAAAGAACTTGTCTGTACGTTTTTGAATGTAGGGGGATTGAGAGGTAAATGTGATACCCAAGAATTTCGTGATTTGTTGAAAGAAGCCGATATTGTTTTATTAGCAGAATCTAAATTAGACAATACTGATGAATTATGGGTTAAGAATCTATTTGATAGTGAAGGTTTTGATGTAGTACTGAATAATAGAAAGGAACTGTCAGTTAGAAGATCTGGGGGGATTGTTGTAGCAGTTAGAAAGGTGTTAATGGATGGAACAAAATTTGTACAAGCATCTAGTAGACTTGTGCAGTGGGTAAAAGGTAAATTTGGCCTGGAGAAAGAAATATTTATAGGATGTGTTTATCTGCCACCAGAAACCAGTAGTTATGGAGGGATTGAACTGTTTGGGGAACTAAATAATGAATTAATGAGTGTACTAAATGGCTTTGATGGTCACGTGTGTATTGGAGGCGACTTTAATGCATACACGAGGAATTTAAACGACTATGTTGAAATTGACCCAGAAATTGTAGATAGACTAGGCCTAGATGGTATCATAGAGGGAAATCCGTTAGAGTGGTTTATTGAAAATGGAAAATTACAACGAGCGAATAAGGATACAAGTATTAACAATTATGGTTACCGGTTTATAGAGTTTTGTAAAGATAACAATTTGTATATAGTTAATGGACGAGTAGGAAACGACTTGATTGGAAATTTCACTTGCTTTAAAGGGCAGAGCAGTCACGTGGTTGATTATTTTATAGCCTCAGCTGATTTATTTAAGAACATAATTGATCTTGAGGTTAAAAATTTTGATAGAGTACTGTCGGATGTTCATTGTCAGTTAGTATGTAAATTTGAATATAAAAGTAGATCGACTGAAGATGAGGCGGATATAGAAGAAAGTGATACAGGTGCAAACAGAAGTAGAATAGACTGGAAACAAAATAAAGTAGAGGATTTTGTAGAAGCTCTGCAAAGTATGGATTTTGAAAATATTAATAAGAAATTGTTAGAAAATAGAATAAGTGTAAATGATGCAAATGATATGATGTGTGGTTTATTAAATACAACAGCTGAACAGGTAATGGGTAGGAAAATATGTCGAAGAGCAAGGAGTAATAGTAGGAAAAGAAAGTCAGTGTTCAGAGATAATGAGGTTAAAAACAAACGTCGTATGTACAGAAGGTTGAGGAGAAGGTATAAGTCGCTCCCGAATGAGCGGAATAGGAGAGATTTGAATAAAGCATATAGAGAGTACAAACGTGCAATAAAGAACGTAAAGGAAAATGAGAGGGTGCAGCATAATGCCAATTTGAGAAGGATGGAACGTTCTGACCCAAGGCGTTTTTGGAAATACTTTAAAAAATCTAAACCATCCACCTGTGAGGCTTCTTTAGAAGATTTATATGAGTTTTTCCAAAGGTTGAATAGCAATAATGATGAAGGCACTGATGATGTATTAGATGGAAATGCTGAGACTTTGAATCAAGGTACAATAAATAATGAAATGCTAAATAGACCGTTCACNTGGAACAATGTGGTTTAGCATTTCTTTGGCAAACCCATGAATTCCCAAATGTTGAGTATCTTGGTGAACTGGTAAAAATGAGGCTAACCGATCAATATATACAGTCATGGTATAGTGATTTAGCTGATTCGTCAAAAGCAGCCATGTACCGGCAAGTAAAACTAAATTGGGGAATGGAAAAATATTTACTCTCCCTATCGCCTAAACATAGAATTCCACTGACGAAATTTAGGTGCAGTAATCATAGTTTACCGATAGAAGTGGGTAGATATTCTTCAATTCCAAGAGAGGAAAGACTGTGCACTAAATGCATTAATATGGCTATTGGCGATGAATTTCATGCAATTTTTGTGTGCCCCTTTTTTATGAATTTAAGAAAGAACTATATCCCTAGACATTTCTATGAAAATCCAAACATTCATAAATTAACAAGTTTATTTAACTCGGCAAATCCCACCTTGCAAAATTTATCGATTTTTCTCTCAAAAGTTTCAACACATTATAAGGTATGATTAATCATGAAACCCCTCAAAACTGAAATATGTGTAGATGTTGATAGCCATATTTGGAGTTTTCTGCGCTTTATGAATAAAAAAAAAAAAATATTGTAACCTTCCCCCGCCATCTTGTAACAAATGTATGTGTTAAAGAATGTAAGAATGCTCTAAGCATTGTCATGTTGAGCAAATAAAATTCAATTCAATTCAATTAATACAATAAAATGGTGCCCATCGGGTCGGGCGGTAGAGCGAAAATGTCACGCCTTGAACGAAATGTTACCCGAGGCGCCAAAAGAGGAAAATATGGCTTTCTGCATCCTCGCACCCAGGGTCTTCACAACCGGCTCCCCAACTCGCGCTTGGTTCAGACCCTGGCGACATCCATGCCATTTCGTTGGGGAAGGAGCGGAGTACTGAACTTCGCCGAATCCAGCCAATCACAGTGAAGCTTCTATCCAGTCCTGGTCATATCCCCAAATGGCAGATTTGAAAATTTCTCGATCCGCTGACAAACTCGCTGAGTTTCTGATTGTTCCTGAATTAACTTCAGGTCAACATGATTCTCACGGATTATCTAGATAACGAGTACGTACCAATGGGACCAATGATCCAGTTCATGTGTTTTCGGGCAGCTGTCATTCGACAGCGTGCATAAATTATGGAATGAGATACAATGCTATGATCCTGGTATCCGGTAACTCGTAACACCAGATCTATGTGCAGACGTTGTAGCACTAGGCGCGATATTTGTCTATTACATCAAGTGGCATTTCCCCACTCTTTGCATGGTTCATTTGTGAATAACCAACTGGCGAGTACACAAGAGGGAATGTCCCTCTCCCCCACCGAAACGGGGTGGATGTCCTCGGGGCATTGAGGGAGGGTACGACCGTAAATGACCTGATATTATCAGGATGGGCTTTCTGGGTCGAGTGACACTTGGCCCTAGCGCCCTCCACTCCGGGCACAATTTTTATGATTTGCGCCTTACAAATGGCCTGCTCCACAAAAACTTGACACGTCCAAGTCATCAGTTCCATATTTAAATCACTTGTATATTTTAGACGTTGTTGATCCCTGCTTTGAATGTATTATGCAGTTCGCTACCCCTTCCGTAGATACAGTATCCTTTCGTCCATCAATTCAGGTGAAAGAGAGAGAGAGTGTGTCTAAGAAATGGAACAGTTAGATGAAACCTGACCTTCAATGAAACATTAGAAGGGGTCAGAGCCAGAACAACTTATGTGCCACTTGGTTTATTTTGGAACTGATATATGAAGCTTGAAAAGAGCTCTATTCATCAAGCACAGCTTTATGAGGAGTACTGCCCCCTTTTGGGTGAAACTGGAGTCAAAAAAGGCTGAGAGCCAGAACAGCCTATGTGCGTCCTGATAGTCTGTTGTGTTTTGCATGCTCCCTAGAAACCCTAAACAGTAACTAAGAGTGATTCGAAGAAGCAAAAATATATCTTGTTCTTATCAAATCAGCTTAACATGCCTATATCTTGGCATTTGGCTAAAATTCATCAAAAATAATTTTTTTAGAGCCAGAACGACCTATGTGCAAAAAGTGTTTTGAGCTTCTCCTGTAAAATTTAAAAAACGCACTTAGGTTGTTCTGGCTCTGACCCCTTTTTACATTTCAGAGGAGAAACGGGAGGCTCACGTTTTTCTCAAGTTCGCGCTTCAAGTGAAAAACAATTCCTGATTTATACCATGCCTGAGTACACAAAAAAAACCAAACAAGCTGACCTGACGTTTTATGCATGCTCCTTTTACCCTCACTCATATCCTGCTTTTAGAGTCAAGTACCTAACAAACCTTACCATTATTAACAAACCACATCTGTCCACTGCATTTGGAATGAATTTTTTGTACAATGAACGCGGTAGAAGGGTTGATTCACTAGTTGTGGTACATTTGATGTCAAAAGTGAAAACACGCATCTTGATATCCACTAATTTTTGTTCGTCTGAAAAACTTCACTTCACTGGTCTACGAGAAATCAGGAGTGGAGACAACGAATTGCTTACTTTTATTAAATTGCGCTGCTTGAAGAACCGTATAAAGCGCTACTTGCTGTTAGTCAGTTTACGATTGAGTCGTGGAAATGGATCCACTTCGGTCCGTATAAGGCGTAAAATAGACCTAACGAAGTTACATACTTCAAAACATCCTATTAGGTATGGACTAGTCTTTAAAAGCATGGACGTCGTAGTAGTGTACAAACATCTGCACAAACATAAGAATCAAGGCTACGTCTTCAGGCGGAAAGAATGTTGCAAAACCCGTCATAAAATTCGTCCGTTCGGGCACACGTCATATTGGACAAAAGCCATCAGCACATTATACTATGAAGTTACCAATGATCGATTTGTTCTTGTTGCTAAGGATATCAACAAAAAGTATTTCTTGGTCAGTTTCCCTCATCGGAAAAGGAAGTACAACTACGTAAGCAAGCTACACAAATTAAAAAAGTATCCGAGCTCCATAGGATTTGTTCAAAACGGGTTTATCTTAACGTTCTCAACTTCTTCGGACAATAACCGTGAACAAATGTTACGTGCCTATCGAGTTGTAACAGAATAATTTTTGGCGTGAATTACTGGGATACCTTTTCCAATTTCCAATTTATCCGTGCTCGACCCGGGTCGAGCACGGCACAGCAGAAAAGTCGTACCGGTAAGTGGAAATGGGTCCAGCCTGCTCGGCACCGTGCTAAATCCAAGCGAGCCGGGCTCATCGAGAGGAGCTGGGCTCGGCCCGGGTAATTTCTCCAAGGTTAGAAAAACGTGTAGTGGAAACGGACACCGGGTCAGGCCCGGCACGGGGCGCTTAGGCTACTTAAGGCAAATGCGCATGCCCAGTACTGACCTTGACACTCATCTTATTATAATGGAGTAGCCATGTTGGATTTTGTTGTCAACCTGAGTTGACCTGTTATCTGCTATACCTTGCTGTGTATAAATGACTGTACACAGATCGGATGTATCTCCCAGGACCAACCTGGGTAACCCTAAAAGTTACCCAGGACGATCCTGGGTAAACTTTAGGGCACTAAAGTTTACCCAGTTTGAAACTCGCGCACTTTTTCACCTGCGGTCGAGGATCTTGAAAACGGCACTTCAGTCGTATGTCAGTGCACGAAATCCATCAAATCGGCAAATGAAATGGTCCATGGACCATGTGCTCACCTGGGTGAACGTACCAGAAAAACAAATGACAAATGTTAAATCGAAATGTTCCAGGGTCATGTATCCTCATTAGATGCACCTGGTAAAAATTTGGAGACAATCCAGTTACAGTTCAGGAGTTACTGGACTTTGTGCTTTGGTTTTGGCCACCTGGTGGCGAAGCGGAGAATTGAATCGGACCGAAAAGTGGTGTCATAGGTCATCTGACATAGGGGTGTATATGTACCAAGTTCCAAGTCAATAGCCCAAGCAGTTACGAAACGCGCCACCAAATGACTAAGTTTTGAACTTTGACCTCTGTGACCTTGAAAAGTAGGTCAAACCAAAAACCTGTTATGTATGTAATGTACCCTCATTAGATACACATATGATAAAAATTTGGAGGTGAGCCAGTCATTAGTTCAGGAGTTATTGCACTTTTTGTGTTTTTGGTTTCCGCCACCTGGTGGCCAAGTTAAGAGTCGAATCGGACCAAAACTTGGTGTCATAGGTCATCTGACCTAGGGGTATATATGTACCAAGTTTCAGATCAATAGTTCCAGCGGTTACGAAACGTGCCCTGCTAACGGAGTACGACGGACGACGACGACGACGNAGTAATTTTTAACTGGTTACGTAATTGGAAACGGCGTTTTTATGTATTTTGACGCATTTTTGTGTTAATTTGCATAAAAACGTCATTTCTTATTACATAACTGCTGAAAACAATTAAGAACATGCTTGTCTGCTTCTGAGGCACCATGTTTCTATCTGTTGGTAATACATTTATGGGGTGTAAATCCAACTGTTCAAAAGTTATCTGTACATCGGGTCCCATTCTCCTGTACAAAGCTCATTTCTTCGGTCCAATGACAAAGTCATTGTCCTACATTTTACGCACCTTGGTGTATTTCTCCTTTATTTCCTCAAAAACACTCTAGGCGTAGGTTCATGTATTATACATCAAAAGAAAAGGAATTATCAGCAGATATTTTCTAAATCATAAAATATTTGTTATGTCTCAGTATGTTCATACACACGAGATTTGAACTTAGAGTCAGGAAATTTCAGGGGAAAACGTCAAAATTTCCATTTGACCTTGACCTTTTAGAATGGCCTTGACCCGGATCAACTTGACGATGATATAGGATTTTAGCGGCCGTGGTATTAAATATAAATAGCCACTTGAGCGAACAAAATATCATTGCTAAGGGCTCAGAAATCAGCATTTAACAAAAAATGCGATTTTCACGGTTGGTTGCCATGGAAACCGCCCATATTCCTATCAAAAGAAAATGCCAAAGTGCCGGCAACAATTTTCTTGTTCAGGAAGTGCTACTCTTTCGATTGAGGTATGTCGGCAACTTTCTTCACGAAATTCCCACGGGACCCTATTTTTGACAATTTGGAACCCGACTAATCTACCGATTCGGCCTTTCTGCCCGATCTCCTCCTTAGCCAGGGTTTGAAGCCTGCGAAAAGCGGCCTGTGTGTACAGTACAATAGGAAGAGACTCCTATGACGGTATTTTGGTTTTAAATGAAGTGATTATTTGTATGAAAAAGAGATAAAATCAGATGTATGGTGACCTGTGCTGCCATCTACAAGAATGCCAGTGACCTACGAGTGGCTGCATGGTAAACACATAGGCCTACACAGTGGGACTCATATGAACCTGTACCATGAATCTGGGTCATCTTGGCATTATGAGGGCTGACTGAAGAGGTGAAATAAACCAGGCATGGTGCTGCTGTTTAGAAAGCCAAAATACTCCTTACTGCTCATGGATTTGACGGGACGGTTAACGATTAACAAATGGATTCCTAGCCATGGAACTATACCCCTCTCCAAACAAACTCATCAATAAAGTTACAGACCCTCTACCACAGGATATTCAAGGACAAACACACTCCCTCAAAATGTGTTCGCCGCGGGTCAATATGCTAGTGACATCAATGCCGCGACCAACTCGCTGTTTAGGGACTGTAGCAAAAGTATTTTGAAGCCAAAAAAGACTAAATTTTTCGTTTGGGGGGGGGGTCTGTCCGTAAGAGAAGGACAACAGATTATTTCCGCCATATTGCTGTATTTTGTAGGATGAATGTCAAGTGAAGTGTACTATGGGCGGTTATGTCCGCATAAATCAGACGTGCACAAAACGCGTTTGTAAGTGTAAAACATATGTTTTTGTGCCAAAACAGATATTTCTGTGTAAAAACAGAACACAGGAACGCATGCCTGTGTCTTTGAAAGACATGGTTTCCAGGAAAGAAATTGAACAGTTTGCTTATCTCAGAGGTGTACCCCAGCGCACAAACATGAGCAATGAAGTTGGTATTTTGATTGGTAATGATGCACCAGGTTTGATGGAACCTTGGGAAATCATTCCCATTCAAGGTGATGGACCTTTCGCGGTGAAAACTGCTTTAGGTTGGGTTATCAATGGGCCAGTGGTTGGCCATGGTGATTGTGAATCTGTGAGGTTTGTCAGTAGGCCTATGAATGCTCTCAGGTTACATGTAGATTCCGATGTAGACAGTGATGAAGTTAGCCTTAAAGCTCAGTTGCAAAACTATTTTAGTCAGGACTTTAGTGAAAAGATTGTGGACGATCAACCAGAATGGTCGAGGGAGGATAAACAGTTTATGAAACAGGTTCAGTCCAGTTGTACTTTTAGTAACGGTCAGTATGTTATTGGTTTACCATTCAGAAACAAGAATGTGTGCTTGCCAAACAATCGGGTCCAGGCTGAACAGAGAATGTATGCTCTGAGAAAGAAGTTCGAAAGAAATCCCGAATTTCAAACCGAGTATAAGGCTTTCATGAACAAGATTTTTGCAAACAACTACGCAAGGGAAGTTCCACAGGATCAGTTAGGGTTGGATAATGGCAAAGAATGGTATTTACCTCACCACGGGGTATACCACCCCACGAAAATGAAGTTGCGGGTGGTCTTTGACTGCTCAGCCCGTTATAAGGGTACATCCCTAAATGATGAGCTATTGCTGGGTCCAAACTTGACAAACACCCTGATAGGAACTCTCCTTCGGTTTAGACAGGGAGATATTGCCATGACTGCAGATGTTGAGTCAATGTTCTACAGGGTTAGGGTTCCAGAGAAAGATGCCAACTTTCTTCGCTTTCTTTGGTGGAAAGATGGTGATGTATCAAACCCAGTGGTTGAATATCAGATGTTAGTTCATATTTTAGGAGCATCATCATCACCTTCTTGTGCTAACTTTGCCTTGAAGAAAACAGCGGAAGACAATGAAGGCCTGTTTGGTTCAATTGCAGCAAATTGTGTGCGTAAGAATTGCTATGTAGATGATTTCCTGAAATCAATCTTTGAACAGATGGGTGATCAAGTTTCAGGGGCAATTGACCTCGCTAAAGATGTCAGAGAAATGTGTAGCAAATGTGGTTTCAACATGACTCAATGGATGAGTAACTCAGTAGATGTGATGCAGTCAATTCCAAAAGATCACTGGGCCAAGCAACTGAAAGATTTAGACCTTGGTCAAGACACTTTGCCAATTGATAGGACTTTGGGTGTTCATTGGGATGTAAAATCAGACAGTTTTCTGTTCGTGTTCAAGTTGAAAGAACGCCCACAAACTAGACGTGGAATTTTGTCGACCGTGAGCTCTGCTTACGATCCACTGGGCTTCGTCTCTCCTGTGACTCTCCAGGGCAAGATTTTGCTTCAAGAATTATGCAAACTGAAAGTGGGATGGGATGACCCTATTCCTGGAGACGTTTCTGAGAGAAGGGATCAGTGGATCAGCAGTCTTCACCAGTTGGCAGCTTTTTCTGTACCAAGATGTATCAGACCACAAGGCTTTGAATTTCTGCAGCTCTGTCATTTCAGTGACGCAAGCCTTTCTGGCTATGGTGTTTGTACTTATGCACGCGTGTTCAATTCTGATGAGGAAATTCATTGTAATCTTCTCTTAGCCAAGTCGAGAGTGGCTCCCTTGAAGCCAGTGTCCATTGTCCGTTTGGAATTGACTGCAGCAACAGTCGCAGTTCGCATAGACAGAATGCTCCGTAGGGAGCTTGAGGTTCCAATTGATAATTCTTTCTTTTGGACTGACAGCATGTCTGTCATGCGTTACATTGGAAATGAGACTTCTAGGTTTCATACTTTTGTAGCCAACAGGCTTCAGGTCATACATGAAGGTTCTTCGAAGGTTCAGTGGAATCATATTAGCTCAGATCTCAATCCAGCTGATATAGCTTCTCGAGGTTGAGACTGAAACGGTCTGTAGCATGGTTTTTGAGGGTCAAGAGATTTCTCAAACAACTGGTAGAGTGTAATGAAATGGCCAGGGCCATTGTGCTCACCTCTGTGATAAGTCTCCATGGTTAAGTGTGAAACTGTGACTCTCATGGTCAATGTTGAGGATCAGTACAGATAAGATAAAGCTGAACACACCAAGAAGTATTTTATGATCTGATCAGTATTATCAGTCAATGACATAAACTCAGGTGATGGCACCCAGAAGGAGTACAATTTCTGAATACAATGAATACAAGTGGTATTTGTGAACAAACTGCTTTCCTGTCTAGGTCACAGTCTCATGTCAAAAAATCTATTTTTCAAGATGGCCACCAGGTGGCCACACGTGATGTTCGCCGGGACTGAAATTTTAGCAGGAATGTACAGGATACTTGCATAGATATTTAGACAACATTGAAACATCGTAACATTTACTACCGATGAGATATGGCCAAAGTCAATTTTTCAAGATGGCCGCCTGGCAGCCATGTTGAAGTCCAATCGAACCGAAATTTGGCATATAAGTAGACGGTACCAAGACACATATTTAGGCACGGTTAAAGCATCCTAGCTACCCCTATTTATGAGGTGTTGGCCGAAGTCCATTTTTCAAGATGGCTCCCTGGCGCGGCCATATTTGACGTTGAATCTCATTGAAATTTACCATATATTTATATGGTACCTAGATACATATTTTGACAATGTTAAAACATCCTACCTACTCCTATTTATAAAATGTGGGTCAAAGTCCATTTTTCAAGATGGCTTCCTGGCGGCCATATTTGAAGTCCGATCGGGTTGAAATTTGGTGCATTTGTGCAGGGTGCCTAGATATATCTTCACACCAAATCACAACACTCTATGTCAAATAGCCATGAAATGTGCCACCAAAGAGTGAATTTTGAACTGTGACCTCTGTGACCTTGAAAAGTAGATCAAATCAAAAACCCGGGATTTATGTAATGTAGTCTCATCAGAAGAACCCACCATAAAAGTTTCGTGGTTCTTGCTCGCAGCGTTCAGGAGATATGGTCAAAAGAAGGTTTTCACAAAGCGCCCCTTACAGGCCAGAGCGTACAAACAGCAGCACTTAGTTTCGGTCCAGAGATAGTCTTTACCATATGGTACTTGTACACCAAATTTCAAGTTTGTAGCCCAAGCGGTTTAGAAACGTGCCACCCCTGTTAACGACGACGGACGACGGACGACGACGGACGACACACCATGGGAGAAGCTCACCTCACAGAGGTGAGCTAAAAAGGATGGTCAAATTCCTGAAAAGCATGAAGATTTGGTCTCAGAATTCAAGACCCCACATGATTTGTCAGATTTGGAAGGCGCAGAACACGCGGTTCTGGTGTACTCTCAACATCAGGCTTTTTCAGATGAAGTAGCTTCCTTTAAGAAGGGTTTTGCCAGGGTTAAGAAGAGTAGCAATCTACAGACTTGATCCGGTGTATAATTCAGAAAAGCAACTTCTCAGAGTTGGTGGGCGGTTAAATGAATCAGCCATGCCTGAAGAAGCCAAGCACCCAGTAATTTTGCCTCACAAATCTCACGTGTCTGATTTGATTTTGAGAAGTACTCACATGCTGGTCAAACATTCCGGAAGGAATCAAATGCTTGCTCGCTTGCGAGAAAAGTATTGGCTCATTCATGGTCCTTCTTGTGTCAGGAAACTCATCAAAAATGTGTACTTTGTCGCAGGCATAGACAAGCCTTGGGTGTGCAGAAGATGGCTGATTTGCCTTCTGAACGCTTAACTCCGGATGAACCCCCGTTCACCAACGTTGGTGTTGATTACTTTGGACCATTCGATGTGATACAGAGGCGATCTCATGTGAAACGGTACGGTGTCCTGTTTACTTGCATGACATCACGAGCTGTACATATTGAGGTCGCTTCATCTCTTGATACTAGTTCTTATATCAATGCCTTACGGCGATTTGTTGCTAGACGTGGTCAATGCAAGCACATGAGAAGTGATAATGGGACAAATTTTGTTGGAGCCCAGAAAGAGCTCAGAACTGCCATAGGAAATTGGAATTTGGCTCAGATAAGTGATGCAATGCTTCAAATGAACGTGGACTGGAAAATGAATCCTCCATCTGGTAGTCATTTTGGTGAATTTTTTGAATCCTTAATCCGTGTGACCCGCACGGTTCTTGAGAGAGTTGTAGGTCAACAGACTCTCACTGAAGAAAATCTTCATGCTCTTCTTTGTGAGGTTGAGTTTATCCTAAATGAGCGTCCCATTACCAAACTCTCAGATGTGCATGATGATGTTGAAGCATTGACCCCCAATCACTTGCTACTGATGCGACGTAAGCCTAACTTGCCACCAGGCTTATTTGATGCGAGTGATAATTATCCTAAACGTAGATGGCGTCAAGTACAATATCTCGCCAATTTGTTCTGGAAGCGCTGGACTTCAGAGTACTTGCCACTCTTGCAAAAGAGAGAGAAATGGAATAAGGTAGAAAGAAATGTACAAATTTGTGATATTGTTTTGATATGTGACAACAAAGCTCCCAGAAATTCGTGGCCTTTGGCCAGAGTTTTGGAAACCTTTCCTGATAAGAATGGTAAAGTCGGGGTAGTGCAAATCAAAACTAAGACGAATGTGTTAACTCGTCCGATTGCTAAATTAGTCACCCTGCTGGAAGCTGACTAATTTGGCAGTCTGCATTAGTAGGTACACGAACTTGTCAATATTTCAACTTCTGTAAGCGGTACAAGACTTAGATTGTAGCAATTTAGTTGCAAACTAATTGCGATTGTTTGTGTATCGTTCGGAATTGTCGATAATTGTCTAGGTGTATCCAATTATGGTGGGCGGGATGTCAGAGCCAATTTGAATTTCCCTCCTTTCAACCCTTTTTACCCTAGTGGTAGATTCCTAAACTAGTTTGGTCACATGGTCTCAGTCACCTCTGAATTAATTAGCCCTTTCAAGTTTTAGAACCCTTCCTAGCAAGATCTCTCTCTCTGGTCACTCTCAATTTTTCCATGTTTAAAAATGTCTCTGGTTAAAAGCAAGTTGCGCCTTTATTTTCTAACTTTGTGTAACTTTGTTTCCTAGTTCCTATAGGCCTACACTTCACTGCATGTACTGTGTACATATGGTGGCCCATTGGCCATATTGGATTTGATCGTTTGCCTTGGGACAACTCCCAAGTTACAACTTCTGAATTAAAATATTCTTTTGGCTTTGGCATCTCACTCCTCAGTATTGCAAACTTTAAAAAAAATGTGTAAGATTCTGATGTTTTAATGGATTTGCTGATCTGTAGTTTTTGTGTCGTGTCTCTGTATATAGTTGGCGCCATTGTAACTGTGTATGTCTTTTGTCTTCCAGTAAATCTACTACTACATCATGTCGAATTTACTTCCCTCAATACCTTAGAACAAAGGCAGCGTCAACTTTCTTGGAATAGTATTTTGAAACTTCTGCTTCGGTCATTCGGGTTGTTATAACATAGAAGAATCCACATGCGAAGCGTGGTTTTATGCACGCTTGTCTGAGGGGTTGACAATCACCACAACCACATTTTCAAGAAATCTCTTTCGCTTTATCCATTGTCTAACTGGTTCCATGGGCTCCGACGGTGGCGCTGACTGGTCGAATCGTCAGTCAGCGCCACTCGGCCGCCAAGGAACCATGTTTATGGCTGCGAGAATCGTTATCTACTGCTGTTCAAACTGCGTACAAAAACTTGGAATACCATGCCGATGTATGAAATTAATAGATTGGAGGTTGATAGTTTCTCCATCCATTCAGTTTTGCTGGTTTTATGCAGGCAAGTATTTATGGAGTTATGGCGATGTTTTTAACAACGCTCTACTCCAAGTGACCTCCAATTCTGTGCGGAGGACGAAATTTCTTAAACGATTTCTATTCACTCGTTTGCATTATTCCAAAATAAATTACACTAATGGAAAGGTCAATGTCCGATTTCTCGAATGAGGTACTCGAGGAGCCTTGTCGAGGGGCCCGATCGCCTATTATTTTCCCGCGCGAAAATAAATCTGCCGTAGAAAAGGACCTTTGCGGGTCGACTGCCTTGTTCACCACAGCAGCAACGGACGGTGAACGTAACCATAATTATATGCTTTCGTCTGCTAGGTCCACCTTGTGATTGGTTAACAGGAAGATTAAGCACAATCCCCTGTTGTGATTGAATAATGTAGGGCGTAGACTGGCGGGTCTCGTTACGGTTTGCTTGAATAGAGTCCTTGCAATGGATTAGCAAGGTCCTTGACACTTACGACATTACACGACCTTATTATATTGAACAAAGAAATACCAGGAATGTCCTCCAGCATGGCCTGCTGTAATGACATTTCAAGGTGTCCATAACCAACCCCGGTGACCGCATGATTCGAACATTATGCGATGGCTACACGATGGGTACACGATGACCATACGATGGACCCGATGCCCACACGAAAGCTACACGAAGGGATAAGTTCGTGTGACCATCGGCCAATTTTTTGACATGCCAAAAATTTTTCGCTCATACACGAAGTTGTTCCCGGACCCCCCAAAAGCCCCAAGATGGTCATACGATGGCACACGAAGGCCACACGGACATCCCGATTTAGAGCCGAAGTCGGAAAAATTGGAAATTATTGACCTTCGTGTGATGTCCGGGATGTTAGGTCCGGTAATGTGTGACGCGGCCTTAAGTAAATTCATAGCTTTGTGCTCGACACCTACTAGGTGCCTTGGTATCCCAAGACTATGAGAGAGGTGGGTCAGTGTGTTAGACACAGTGCTCATACTGCCGTTTATGCAGAGAGTTCTCGCAAGGGATACATACTTATTCTCTGTTTTAGAGATATTCTGAAAGAACCGTATGCATCTGTTTTTTACTTGCAGTTCCACTGGGACGTCATTAATTACCAGGGGCAAAATATAACAATGGGTTCTTGGGTGTAAGCCCAAGAGCTTTCTAACTGCTTTCCTCCACGCCGTCGCGGTATAAAAAGCATGAGTTGCTCTGTCATTCAGATCCCATATTTGTACACCGTACAGAGACATGCAGAAGGTGTTGAAAAGTCTTACTTTCGTATCAATATTACAGTGGTGGAACCGGGAAATGAGGGTGTTTACCCTTCTGTTGAAGTCCCCTATTGTTCTTGTTACGTTTTCAGCCGTAGAATCCTAATTATTATAGTCCGAGGGCCACTCGATCATCACAACGGACGGACTATCACTGGGTATCATAGTCCCGGCACTAGGAATAAATGTCCGGGGTGGACTGTGTTACCTGAGGCTGTCTTTTCTGTAGCTTCTTACTAGACAGTGCCTGAGGAACACCCTGGTTGGGGTCGAAAATTTGCTTATTCGGAGACGACTTTCCATATTATATCATTTTGTGTGTCATTCTTTGTGCTCCATTTTGGATAACTAAAACCGACTCAGGCAACAGAGTCCGCCCGGGACATTTATTCCTGGTGGGGTGTTCGAAAAACATGGACTATGGATCAATGGACTCTGGACTACTGGACTGTGGAAACCATGGACTGACCAGTCATGAATACCTCACTGACATGCGACGCCTGCCTCTGTTTTCACGGTGTCATCGCGAATAACACACCAGTCTTGTGCATGCATAATAGGCTACTGAATTTTCATTACTGGTTGATAAAAAAATAATGCCTTTAATTTGCTCGGGAAGACGGCGAAAAACTAGGCTAGGCTACTCTCCATGCACACCGATATTAGGCCCAACAAGGTCATTCTAGACTGCTGAAGCCTTGTGAATCAAACAGAGAAGACAAAGACATTGTTATATGAAAATTGGAAGTTTGTTAGCTACAGTGACGGATGTAAACGAACATTCAATGTGGCCTCACAACACACGGCGATGACAGCTTCTCAATCACTCAAGACTCAGCTCCTAATTTCCTGTCAGAGAAGAGGTTTCCATTTCAGGCGCGTAAATCTTCACTGAGTTCAGGTCAAGACTCGGCTTACTCCTCCCTTGACCTTCACGCAAGCAAACCACTTTCCGTGTTCAAGGATTTCAAAAATAGTAACCAATCACGGCAAAGCTTGTATCGGCAGCTCGGTTATGATGACAAGATGGTGGGCTCGATGAAACTTTATTCGAATGCAAAGTATCCGTGGAAGGACTTGAAAGTACTCGAAAAGAAGTCGTGGAGGCAATATTCGATGGAGATTATTTGTTAGTCTCTTGTAGGACTGGCAGTGGGAAGTCAATTATGTACCAGCAGGTTAGTGTTGTTCGCTACGACGTTGAACGGCGTAGTCGTATTGAATAAATTATCGCGAGAGAACCGAGGCTTCTGATTGGTCGCACGAGAAAATCCCAAAGCGTTGAACACGGAATCTGGCTGCTTAGTGCAGAGTGTAGGAAGAGGTTTAGCGATTTCTACACGATGCATTATGCAGAATGGGCGCGTATGTCAATGAGGTATTTATGACTGTTTAGTCCATGGTTTCCACAGTCCAGTAGTCCAGAGTCCATTTATCCATAGTCCATGTTTTTCGAACACCCTTCCTGGTGCCGGGACTATGATAACCATGATAGTCTGTCGGACTATATCCGTACTGTTGAATGGCCCTCGGACTATAATAATTAGGATTTATAGTCCTCGGACTGTACCATCGGGGACTGTATCAGCTACTACACCGGGACACATAGGTACCGGGACACATAGGTACCGGGACACATAGGTACCGGGATACATAGGTACCGGGATACATAGGTACCGGGACACATAATTATGGACCCACCATAAACCTCAAAATGGCAGCAAATACTCTCTTAATGTTGAAGAGTGAAATTCACTCATGGAGTGGTCCCTGGCTCACTCCAAATGAGTGAATTTCACTCTTCAACATTAAGAGAGATTGAGCCGGTGTAATGCGTATCAAGTAGGCCTATACTAGTAATCACATGCCAACCCTTAGAAACACGAATCGAGAGTAATGTATTGAATGACATTGTAGTAACCGTTCTGGCAAATTAATGTCGTCAGATACATGTAGCTACATCTACCACAGTAAAAACTTGAGTCGATCGTTTGCAATTCAAATCCAGTCTGAGTATCACTTGAAAAAGCCCTTTATTATATTTTCGTTGGCAGTAACCGAGAAGAATGTTTATCGAGACGAAAGACGACATTGCGTTGTTTTGTGTCGCTGATATACTTTTTGGGGGAGCTGTGACTGAGAAATAGTAGCCTACAGACATCTTTATATCAATATCAACGCCGTCGACCTTCAGTATCGTCCTTTATCATGAATTAAACGCAATGGGAAAAGGACAATTCTGCTACAACTAACCGATCGTCTCGACCCTCATTTCGAATTTATCAGGAATGTGATAGTTTGACAAAAGGGTAAGATTATTTGGCATTATAACACAGCCGTTCCTTTTTCACTTTGAACCTATTGTGCAAATTTCTGAATGTACTATCCGCTACGATAACTATGGATTACGGACGATTACGTAGCCTACGACTCCGCTGGCAGTCCACTGAAAACGGGCTAATTTCTTCATAGTCCATGAGCCAGACCGATTTTGACCACCAATTCAGTGACCGGATCCAACATGGAATTTTGGTCCTTTTGATGTCTGAGGTGTCTGAAATCACGTGATGGACATTTGAATTCAGTACCTTTAGACTCTACCCCTAAGGGTCGTATTCATAAAGCAGTTCTATCGTTAGAACTGTCTTAGGCCGGTTCCAAGTAACGTGGTTGACCTTACTTGGAACCGGCCTAAGACGGTTCTACCAAATAGAACCGCTTTATGAATACGACTCTAAGATTCTAAAGGCACTGCTCCACGTGACAGTTTTCTGTCGAAAGTTTGCTGTCAGATAGCAACTGTCCAAAGACTATCCCGAGCTGATAGGGAGGTTTCGAAATCAAACGATAAACGTAAACGTTGACGACAACTTTATTTCTGTACCGAAAATGCAATGCAAAATCTGGTTAATGTAAAGTATGAAGAACAACGTTGTCGTAAAGTTTTGGTTTATCGTTTGATTTCGAAACCTCCCCAGTGACTCACAGTGCTCCTTAACTTGCAGAAAGGTTGAAAAAATTGCATTGACATGAAACGTGTGCCATATTGTTGCCAATATCGTGTAGTTTCCATAACTGAAAGAATAAAAAACATCGGTTGGGAAAATTTTGAAAAAAGTGAGTTTTTGTATTTGTATACATTTCCCTGTACATTTGTACATGTGCAATGTACAGGAAAGAATGGAAGACACCTGAAGCTTTGTCTATTGATATCTTAAAGATGACAAAATCAATTGCGATCGGAATGGAATATGTGGTTAGCACTATGTAGCCAAGGTTGTAGACAAAATTTGGTTGCGTAATCAGTTACCGTTTCTAAGTAATGTACCGGTACGTCAATAATAGGACAATGTTTACCATTTGAGGTAAAAGGGTGGGGCAATGCCACCTATTACTCAACAAACACTGCTGATTACGCAACCAAATTCTGTCTTCTACCTTGGCTACATAGTGGTTACCACAAACTCCATTCGGATTGCAATTGATTTTGTCATCTTTAAAATATCAATAGACAAAGCCTCAGGTGTTTTCCATTCTTAACTGTACAATGCACATGTACAAATGTACATGGAAATGTACATTTGTACATTACATGTAGAGATCCAATACCATGCTCCTTTAAGAATCTTAATTAGGGACATAAAGTTTCAGACACCTCAGACATCAGACTGACCAAAAATCCATGTTGGATCTTGTCACTAAATTGGTTTAGTGAAACTGCAAAATTTGGGTCTGGCTCCTGGACTATCCGAGTCGGTGACAAGTGCGAGAGGTTGAGCATTTGTTAGACTCTGATGGTTCAAAATGCCTGGGCACTCGAAACGACTGCTGTGAAAAATGCGCTGGGATATTTCTCTGCATGCCTGCTGAAACAATCATATCTTTTTTTAGAACAATCATATCTTTTTTTTTAGAATAAAGAAATAAGTCCGGTGGAATCCTGAGTTATCGGTACCGGACACTGAAAATACGTATTGACCTCCCAATATCAACAATGTCACCAATGAGCGTTACTGTCAGCGAAGCCCTCTTTAGTCCGTCTGAAGGTTACTAGTCTTTACCTCTCCTGGATCAGATACTTGTTTTCTACCTTCCACCATTTTTCATTATAGTTGGTTCAATCAGTAAAGGCTCGTCTACACGATCATACATTTGTTCAAAACATCATCATACATTTGAATGATGATGTCCAAGCTTGTGTGTCGATTTCTGTCTTGTGACAATGCAGCTAAAACTTTGAACATCATCATACATTGTTCAAAACAGCATCATACACTTGCATGATGATGTTCAAGTTTGTTGTGGATTTCGATCTACAGTCCAACATTCATGGACTTTGTATGATGAAGTATGATGGAGAAAGGATAATGTTGGATGCTGTTCAAGTTTGTTGGGAAAACCGTCCACACGATCATACATTTGTCCCTGAACATCATCACACATTTTTTTTGGGATGTTTTGCATTGGCAAGATGAAACATGCAGCTAAAAATTTGAACATCATCATACATGTTCAGGTTTGTTGGGAAAACAGTCCACACGATCATACATTTTGTCCTGAACATCATCACACAAATTTGAACATCATCATACATGTTGGTTGCTGTTCAAGTTTGTTGGGAAAACAGCCTACACAATCAAATATCTGTCCATGAACATCATCATACAAATGTATGAGGATGTTTTGAACAAATGTATGATCGTGTAGACAGGCCTTAACAAACTGATTATTGCTGTGTTGTCGCAGCCGCGCTACAGGAACAGCGCTAGCCGTCTTTATTTGCGTTTCCTTGCTGTGTGGGGTTTATTGCATATCTCCTGCGATATTCAACATTACTTAATGACAGTGTATCCTACTGAGATTTTGATGTTGGGGGATGCTTTCTGTGCCGAGTTGTTAGTTGTGGCTTACAGCACCTCAAATCTACTGAGTTGGACTGTCGTTCTTGTGACGTTTTCTCGCTTCATTGCT
Source organism: Notospermus geniculatus (assembly GCA_002633025.1). Classification (NCBI taxonomy): domain Eukaryota; kingdom Metazoa; phylum Nemertea; class Pilidiophora; order Heteronemertea; family Lineidae; genus Notospermus; species Notospermus geniculatus. Next base: position 29,719 of record NMRB01002015.1, on the reverse strand, counting down.
GTGGTATTTCCCTTAAAAGCATCAGCGGTTAACACCGTTGCCTCTGTAAAGCGGTGTCAATTTATAGCCTTAGTAGTTTTCCTTGCTGTAGCACTGCCACACGCCTTTTACCAGAAGACCAATGAATCTGTCGTCGGTGTTGGCGAATTTCTGTGTATATTTGACGTTACACCCTTGGCGGCCTGGGGATATGAGGTCGGTCACGTAATACTACTTACCATCATCCCTTTCACAGTGATTATATGTTTCAATATATGTATCATCGTCAGCATAAGGAGAAAAAAAGTGGAACGCGGATCAATGACACAGAGTAAGATGGGGACAGTAGGCAAAGATGACAATGCTGTCGTGGTACTTGTGTTGGTAGCGACCATCACTTTCCTTATCTGTTCCACCCCATACCTCCTACACGTGACCGTTTGGGATTTTGCCAATTTTTCCTCGGCTTTGACTGAGGAGCAGAGGCGGCAGTACGGGATATCACAGACAGTCTCCATTATGTTTTATAAAATCTACGATTGTGGGAATTTTGTAATTTATTTCGCGGTGTGCAGAAAATTCAGAGAGGACTTCAAGACGATGTTTTCCTGTAAATGGGCAACACCCCAAGTATAAACTCTCTTGACGAATGACGTCATCGCGCATTCTCTCGCTGGACGCCGGTGTGGTCGGACGGTTTGTCGTGTTGCTCGCGTTTTTCGATTTCGTTGAGGATATTAAGGGGTGTATTGCAGCCCATGCGAGCCGCTGGCTAGGCATGTGGGGCATCCCGCGGCCCGTGCGAGTCTTTTGGCTAGGCACGGGAGCGTTGAGAGGCAGCCTATGCGAGTCGACCTGTCGGCTAGGTTTAGGGGCCTGTGTACATGTACATATGGATTGGCAAATGTATAGGGTGCAGCCTGTGCAAGCCATTGGCTGGGCACTGGGGCACCGTTCGAACTTGGTGGAATGGCCGTGGGGCTTGTATTTGAAATTCGCAGAGGATAAGGGGTGTGTTTAGGGGCTCTAAGGGATTGGCTAATATCGGGTGCAGCCTGTGCAAGCCATATTGGCTGGGCACGGGGGCACCGCGTTGAACTTTGGTTGAATAGCCATGGGGCTGGTGTTTAAAAGGCCGTGTCAAGGGAGTTTGCATCCTGGGAACCCAGGGCATTTCCACTCTGCATAGCGCGTTATGCGAGTAGGGGAGCGCGTTTTAGAGGACCTGTTGCAAGAGGATGGGGAGTTTGATGGACCGCTCTATTGTGGGCAGGACCTGAGGCGTAGTCATTTTGGCATAGGCGAATACAGTGTGATGATAGGTTCGTGATCGCCAGTCTACGGTATGGCGTTTGGTACCTGCGCAGACAGGTCGGATTCTTGCCACATGCAGCATGTGTAGGGTTGATGGTGTACAATGTGTGACGGCCTGGCCGCTTGGTTGAGCGCTATACCGTACCATGTTTTCAATAAAGGTTAATTGTCGTCGGGGTTGAGTGCGTACTCCTTCACACTTCACACTCGTAATCGGACGGTGGGTCTATTACGTCTTGGTTAGATAAATGGTTGGCTATTCTGGTTTGGGTGTGATTAGCGCCGGCTGGCTGGAAACCGATCACTGGATTAGAGAATGCGGCAAAATGAAGGCCGCTCGGCTTAGGTGCTAAATTCGGCGTTATAGACGTGATTTGTTAGGTTAAGCCTTCCCCCCTTTAACCCAAGGATAACTAAATCCTAGTGGAAGTTCACCTTTCACGCGGGTTGGAGGTTGGGGATGCTTTTCCGTTCGTTAAATTCCCTCCACGAACGTTTTGGGGCGATAAGACGTGCTACTTGCATAAGGCTCACGAGTGGCAGGTAATACCTCGGGCTTCAACCATGTAAGGGCGATTGAGGGAATAGGGAGGACGCCTTCGGGGAGACTGATGAACGGAGAGGATCCCCAACCTCTGGCCCGCGCCAGGCCCAGATTTGGGGGCATGCTGCGGCATGGCATGGTTTGAGGTATGTGGGTTAGCTGCAGGTCAGTTTCACAACCACCTGCACGAGTCGCTGTTGTTTGTAGCCGGCTACTGACGTCGGCGGTCGCTGCAGATCGTTGAGTGACGGCGGCTGAGAGCGTCGCGATTGCCAGCGATTGACGTTGCCGGCCGACGTCAGAAGTGTAAACGCGGCTTAAGCCGCCTAATCGTGTGATGATGGTCAATGTCAGTTCAGGGTGTGGGTGCGAGGGAGATGTTAACACATTTCGAAGAGAACTTCAGGGGCGAGTGCCGCGATTCCAATGCACCGGCCTGTACTATGGAGCACTCTGCCGCTATTCAAACGCTCTGAGTAGGCCTAGACACGAGTCTGGCAAGGGTATTTGTTGTTCGGTCCCGCGGCTCTTCTTTAATTGTCAGTATTGGGAGTATTGTGAGTATTGGGAGCATTGTGAGTATTGGGAGGGGGGAAGAGGTTCGAGGGGGCCTCGGGTTGGCCGAGCTCAATACCGGGCGTTTGCCGGAGTATTCTTCCCCCAGTACTCACCAACAAAATGAGGAAAGAGAGGTTATACTTGGGGTGGGGTAACACCAAAAGTTTATGGACGTACCGCCGTACGGACTAAAGGGCCTGTCACACTGAAGTAGTTCTCGAAACGTCCTGCCCCGTCCTAAAAAATCGTAAAACGGGCTAGAACGTGTAACCCTTCGCCAAACAATGCTTTGATGTACTGGAGCACCCTTCCCGTCCATGAAATTCGTAAAAAGACTGTAAAACGTTGCCACTACGTCAACTACGTTCGCACACAGTTTGAGCCCGTTCGGCAAAATTTTCAAGAACGTACTGAGAACCAGCTCAGTGTGATGGGGGTATAACGCACGACAGACCACCACTCAATGGCCCCAACCACAGCATAAGCCCTGCTGGGCCTTGCGGCCAAGCGGGCTAAAAACCACATTCAGATTCGATCCGATTCAATCCGATCGACCCGCATTCTGGACCGGATGTGTTCCAATTTTTTTGGGTAGCGTTTACACACGCATGTAATCTGGTCACATTCCGACTTCAAATTACCCTTGTGGAACTCTCCACAGCGAGTTCGGTCAGTGGAGGAAGAAAAACAACATCAATGCGCATGCGCGCAGGTAGGATGAATCCGGATTCGGGGCTCATTTGCGTTTAGACGACCAATTTAATCTGGTCGTATGTGGTCCAATGCGGTCGAATGTGGTTCCGGGATCAGCAAAATCGATGATCGATTTTAAATCCACATTGAACCACATTCGACCGCATTGGGTAGCGTTTACACGCACGAGTTTTGAACCACAATCGGATTCGATCGGATCATATGTGGATTTTTGCCTCTCGTCTAAACGGCCCTATTGTAAGCTCATATAAAAGTTTAAAATATTGCGCCTATAAAAAAATCTTCTGCTTGGTGTCTACAAGTCATGTACGTCTACTATCAAATGGGGATTGTACTGTCTCCGCACTCATTCACCACAAGTCCATTTCATGCGAAGTGACTTGTAGAAAAACGTCTCTTCCGTTGTATACACCATCAACATCCCCAAACATTTCTAAAACAGCAAGTTTTGTCAGCACTGTGCACCAATCTCAAAACAAGGGTGTTGCAGATAATGTTTTTAGAAATGTTTTGAAAATGTTGATGGTGTTGACACTGTAAAGCCCGTGTCACACTGTGGCGACTTAGGCTGCTTTTCCACGAGACGTTTGCGGGCGCGGGTGGAAAAAATCGAACCAATGTATTTCCCATTAGCTGTTTCACCCGCACCCGCTCCCGCCACCGAAACCGCGTCCGCAAACGTCTCGTGGAAAAGCAGCCTTAAGGCCTGTATCCACTACAACGGTTTCCGGTTCGGTTTGCGGCGCGGGAGCGATTTTCACAGGCATTGGGATAATTAACACGTCATGTATTGTTAAACCAGCGAAGGATTATCCAAAACCCTGTGAAAAAATCCCGGCGCGGCAAACCGCAGCGGTAACCCGGACTAGTGGATACAGGGCTTTAGGCGGGCGAATCCCCGCGAACTGGAATGAAATGGTCCATGGACCATGTACACCCTTAGTCAAAAATAAATGCCCAGCTAATTTTCCGGTATATCTCCATCAATATTTTTCATAGCCACGTTTTCTTTTCATACCCATAATCCAGGGCCACTAGGACACCTTTTAAGACCATAAAACTGGAAGTTATAAAACAACTGTGTTTTTGGGAAAAGTTTGAAATTTGGCCAAAATATCATGTTTTTTTAATACTCACTTGTCCGGGTTGAAACTGGCACTGTTTTGAAGCCAATCTGTTTCTGGACAATGCAATTTTTTAAAAATCAAAATTGAGCAACTTTGTGACGATTTATGATGATTTTTCTGTGGAATAAAATCCCCGAAATTCCAGTTGACTCCAAGCTACATTTTATCAATACCCCGATCACGTGCCCAAATTCAATAAGTCCAATAAGCCTATTCAAACCGGGGCCTATTCAACATTTATGTTGACCCCAATAACAGGTTACGCAAGTGTTTATGACTGTCACAAGGCCTGCTTCAATGGGAGTTTGTGACCACGATTACCCAGTGCAACTTACACCGGTATGTCAGTCAACAAGTTGGCCTATTGTGAGAGACACGATTCATAATTTTACAAAGGGACCTATTACTCCGCTATTGATGTCAGTCGCTCCTTTTGTGGTTGAGAGGCTAATGAATATTCACCACTGGGTAATGCTAAAATTCTGTGCCTTGAGTGCATGGGACAAATGGCAAGAACTGGGAAAACCATTTTTCAAAATCATCTGTAACTTTGCTTTAAATGAGAATTTTAGCATTCTGAAAAAAATTTTCATGTGTCAAGAAACAGATTGGCTACAAAACAGTGCCAGTTTCAATCCGAACAAGTGAGTATTAAAAAAACACGGTATTTTGGCCAAATTTCAAACTTTTGCCAAAAATACAGTTGTTTAATGATTTCAAGTTTTATGGTCTTAAAAGGTGTCCTAGTGGCCTTAGATTATGTGTATGAAAAGAAAACGTGGCTATGAAAAATATTCATGGAGATATGCCGGAAAATTAGCTGGGCATTTATTTTTGACTAAGGGTGTACATACTGCTCTCTGTCATTACACCAGGGGCGTAGCTAGCTTTTTTGGCCTGGCGGGCAAAAGGTCCTCTGGTGGGCAAAAGACCATATTTTGCTAATTTTCGGTCAAAATGTGCATGAAAAACACATTTTTCCAGACCACCTGGGGGGGGGGGCATTAGCCTCCCTGCCCCCCCCCGCTAGCTACGCCTCTGTAAACTATTATGTCCAAAGGGGTGAGCACATGGTCTATGGACCATTTCATTCTAGTTCGCGGGGATTCGCCCGCCTAAGTCACCACAGTGTGACCTGGGCTTAAGACAGACTTGTAGTTGAAGAGTGTACACCAACACCGAAACAAGACGGAACATTCTAAAACAGTTTTCAAAATGTTTTGTTGCCGAAATGTTTTGGAAATGTTGATGGTGTAGACAAGCGGCGGCCTCGGTATTAACGAAGCTCCTCCATTTTGTCAGTTGCAGAAAAAAGACTACATGTACATGTAGGTCTACATATCACAATACTAGTACACGGCTTATTGACCTAAACTCGCTCCAGGTATTTGGTCAACAAGAAAACGACACCTTCCACGTGGCTCTCTTGGTTGAATTAACTTGCATCATAAGCCCTTGTTACACTACATAAAAAACCCGTGTCGAACCCGGGTTTTTTTCTGTCCACACCTGTTAAAAACGCGGTGTAATAATCCCCTCCGAGCTCGAACGGGTTTTGGAGGGCTTAATTTAGGTCCCCGTCACAAAATTTGAGTAGTGTTGACGGGCACCGGGCCTCAGGAGGGATTTTTCAGAGCCGGGCTAGACCCGGGTGTCAAAAAACCCGGGGATTTCTATGTAGTGTAACCCGGCACGGCCATTGATTCTACCCATTAGGTATGCCTGGCCAAGAGGCGGAGTTTCTACCGGTTTTAATAGTTGTTGCGTCATCGAGCTCATTCATCCTCACCGAAGAACACAGTCGACCCGCAAAGGTCCTTTTTTACGGCAGATTTACATGTATTTTGCGCGCGGGAAAATAATAGGCGATCGGCGCCCTCGACGAGGCTTCTCGAGTACCTCATTCGAGAAATCGGACACCTCGCATAAAATTGCGTTTATCGAGAAGACCGTTCAAATTCAACCAAATAAACCATACATCAGTATTTAGCTAAGACATTTCCATTAGTGTAATTTATTTTGGCATAAAGCAAACGAGTGAAGAGAAATCATTTAAGAAATTTCGTCCTCCGCACAGAATTGGAGCATTCGGAACTTCCGAAGGCAGCTGCTCGGCAATTTCCGTACGGTCGCATTTCCCCTCGGACACAAGTCCAAGGCAGCCATCTTGAACGCGCAACGATTGCCGTTCGTTTCTGCAGGTAATTGTGCGGTTCGCCTCATCACACCTGCGCATGAACAAAATAGGGCACACAAAAACGTTGCGTTATTGATCAATAATTGGCAGATTGGGTGAGATACCGGTAAGTTTATATATAATATTATATAATATGGCTCAAATAATCCAGCAAATAAGGTTGAACATCTTAACAGGCCAAAATTCGGCCAAAATAGTTCCACGGTCGGTCACGTGGGTTTGTTGATAAACAATATGGCTGCCTTGGACTTGTGTCCGAGGTGAAATGCGCCGCCCAGTGACAGATAAGCAGTTCGCCTCAGGTCGTTCAGAATGAGAATTGGAGGTCATTTGGAGTAGAGCGTTGTTAAAAACATCGCCAAAACTCCATAAATACTTGCATGCATAAAACCAGCAAAACTGAATAGACGAAGAAACTATCAATCTCCAATCTGTGTTAATTTCATACTTCGGCATGGCATTCCAAGTTTTTGTACGCAGTTTGAACAGCAGTAGGTTACGATTCTCGCAGCCATAACCTGGTTCCTTGGACATCTGACGCGGCGCTGATTGACGATTCTACCAGGTCAGCGCCACCGTCGGAGCCCATGGAACCAAGTTAGACAATGGATAAAGGGAAGGAGATTTCTTGAAAATGTGGTTGTGTTTCGGGGTGATTTTCAACCCCTCAGACATGCGTGCATAAAACCAGCTTCGCATGTGGATTCTTCTATGTTATAACAACCCGAAGGCTTGTTGTACTTGACTCGATGGCGCGATGACTCGATGACCGCCAAAATTATTCAATGAAATTCAGCTGGTTATTTCTAAGAAGTGGTATGGATCAGCGGCGGAAGTGGACCGACGTAGTGTCCCCTGCTACCAAGAAGTGTAGTGAGGTTGATATTCAGCATAAATCATGAAATGAAGGGTAGCCTCGAACTAGGCCTATAGCTCCTAAGTCCTTGAGAATTTACTATGGGCCCCTTTTGAAAAGTTGTCTCCCTATTGCACACGCCGGAGGAGGTATAGCGGTAATTTTCAGCCCTTTTGAGCAATGACCCTACTGCATGTTCTATGCCGGAAGTTTCCCAAAGTGTCAGAGCTGCCACGCAAAAAGTAAATTCATGAAAATGACGAAATGCACCCGGGTTGTTCATGTACTTCATGACGTCATCAGTTTTGTGGTAACTTGCATCGTGGCAAGACGCACGTGACAATCTTGAACGAAAAGTTACAGATCTTGGAACAAATTTTTACAAATCGTTGATATTTTTTATTTAAGTAATGAAAATTAAATTCTTGGACTGTACTTCTTCAAAACACTTGAACGAAAAAAAACAGTTTTGAACTAGAAATTGACTTGTGAGTCAATTTGAAGACCGCCCTTCGAAATTGACAGATAGCGAACGAGGTGGCGTCCACTCGCAGGCAATGATGTTGAACGCTCGATAATGGGTGACGTTACAGACAGAACAGATATAATCAAGCGTCATTCACCACTATTCTAACATTAGAAAGCTCAATAGAAGATGCACATTTGATTGAAAGCCAGAAAGACACGACAGACATGTTTTATTTTGCTCCAATCAAACTGTACAAATCATCTAATCTTGTTGCGACATAATCCCTGCTGCTGATGAATCCATCATGGCTGATGTTGACTGCAACTACAAATAACTACAATACCAAACTGGAAACTGGTGGAGTTAACATGGTTAAAGATGAAGATTGCTTTGCGAATAATGTTTGAATGTGATGTCGTCATTGTCCAGGTTCACGATGGTATCGTGCTAGATACATACATGGATGGATGGCATCCATGAAAATCACATTGTGTCCTGAGACGAAATATTAGACAGGAAGCTGTGATTATGGTGGTGTGATTCTGACAATCTATCATGTCCTGCTTCTTTGGCAATTAACGTTTTGACTGCATCAAGTCCTAGGACACTTAGTAGCAAGATGGATCTTTTGGTGCATTCGTTTTTTAAAGCTTTTGACTATTTCCATCCTGTAAAGAGAAAAGTATGATGGTTTTGAGTATGACATGTATGAGGTGATGCGTATGGTATGGTAGCACGTGACTTGCTTTGACATCAGAAAATGAGCACAGTGATAGCATAACAATAGTGCACTGCACGTACATCATGTACACACAGAGTAGGCCTACAAATGTATTGACACTCTTTCACCGATCTATTAATCATGCATAAGGAAAGCAAAATGGTGTGACAAAACTCTGAAATTGACCAGAGCTTTCAGCCAATTACTTGTTTTGACTTCTGAAAAAGAGAACACCAACACTTAATAATTATGTCTGTGTAATGATTAATGGTGACGACAAGATATCATTGACCACTCTGCAAAGAGAAATCTGATGACTGAATTACACTTTGAGAGGTAAGACACAATAAACTGGATCATGATAACTGTAATATGTAGAAAGGACACCAGTAGAAATTGAATCTGCCAGGGATCTGCTGAAGACTTGCTTGATGGGTGTGCTGTGTTTGTTGACATCTTCATTGAAGTCTCCAACAACAATGATATGATCAGGAAAAGGTGAATCTGCATTTTCCAGGGCGTGTTTGAGGACTTGACAGAACGTGGTGGCATTGTAAGACGTTACACTGACAGTTAGCTCCATCAGATATCTGATATGCTGCCGTGTCACTGATCACTTTTGGTGGATTTTGGCACGAAAAATACCCCAAAATACAATACAATACAATACAACAGCAGTTCCATCGTGCTGTTGAAGCAGAGCAAGGTACTCCAGGTTGTTCACTCCCAGATTGAATTGGTTACACAGAAGACTTTGTTTTGCATAAATTGCGACCCCACCTCTCCGTTGGTTGGAAAATGAAGAATCTTCTTGGTAGCAATCATGTCTGCTTTTATGGTGCAAGGTATACCCTGGGATTTGGAAATTGTGTGATGGGGGATTGTTGAGCCATGTTTCCGTTAAGCAGATGAAATGTGCCCGAGAAACATATGGGGTTTGTTCAAGATCAGGAAAATGGGCTGACAAGCTCTCTATGTTGTGGTGGACTACTGTGAGTGAATTGCCTTGGAGATCTATGTCATCAGTGTGTTGCAGGGGATGCATTTCAAGCATTGACTTTTCAACCTTGTCATTGCAGTATAGTGCTGATGATTGTTACACGACTGAGGGCAACATACCAGTATGCTTGACCTGGGAGAAAGATGGTCTCCAGTGAGATGACGATTTCTTGCAGTGACATTCCTTGAGTTTTGTGGATGGTGCATGCCCAAGATTGTGTTCTCATCGTGGGCCTGTTTTCTAGCTTTTCGTGAACTGGTTCTATGCTGACAGAATTCGTTGGTGTTGTATGCCTGAAAGGTGATTTCTTCATGAATTCTCTGCCTGCTTTGTTGTCATCAAATTCAACACATATGGCTTTTGGGAATGTGTTCTGTTCAGCTGTAGAATGAGGGAGAATATCTGTCACTGTCCCCATTGCACCGCTGACTAGGCCATCTTCAACACTGATATTCCGCAGTAGCATCACACGAGCACCAGTTGCTATTTCAAGACTTTGTGGTAGGTCACCACTGCTGCCTTTCCATGTTTGCTGTTTTGGTGCATGTTTGGACTTCTTTCCAGTCACAGGATCTTTGTGTGTGTCCTTTGCGTGAATGGTTACAGTGGGTGATTTTAGAGTAGCCAACTGTTTCAAGTTAAAAGCATTGACCTCTTTCCGGGTAGAATACACAATGTAATGCCTTGCAGGGGTATGTGGGGTGGTCAGGTGTAACAGAGAGAACGCGTTGTTTCAAGACGTCTTCATCATGCTCTTCCAATGGTTCTGAACTGGTTCTCTTTCTAATCCTATTGAGTAGGTGAGCAAAGTCAGACTCTTCTCTCTGGCGCGTGATTTCTGTAAGTTCAACATGGAGGAAGTTGGTGGACCATATGTTGAAGATATCATTGGGGTTGAGGTTGCACAGCAGCTTGGCTCTCACTGGTGGAAGTTGGAAGAAGTCTCCAAATGCAAGTACAGATACTCCACCAAACAGTTTGTCACATTGTTTGATCTGCTTCAGTCGGCCATGGATGTAGATCAACAATCTGTCACTTATCATGGAAACTTCATCGATAATCAAAATCTGTAGTTCATGCAGTGTTGATCTGAGTGTGTTGATTCGATCTTCACTGAGAGGTACGTATGGGAGTTTGAGTCCTTTTGGGATGGAAAATGCACCGTGAACAGTTTGTCCACTGATATTGTATGCTGCAGTGCCCGTGGACGCAGTTTTGAGCACACAAACATTTTGTGGGCTATCCATTAGTGGCTGCAAGACTTTGGTGGATTCGTACTGAATAGCTTTGATTAAATGGCTTTTGCCTGTGCCACCTGGACCAGATATGAAGATATTCAGGGGATCTGGATTCTCACCATGTCGTTTCTGGAGACACCACTTCCGGATAGATGTGAATACCAGTGACTGTTTCTCATTCAGTGATCGGAGGAGACGCTGAGCTTCTTCAGTTGGTGTGCCTGCGTGCACAATTTCCATGTGGGCTGAGGTTTGACCAGATGATTCTGAATGGGTGGTGTTGGTCAACTCAGGTATATCATCCTCATTTGTCTCCGTTTCGTCCTGAATCTCATCACTTGGTTTGTCAATATCAAGACGATCTTCTTCAGTTGATGGTGCAATTTGTGCCCATGCATCCTCTGGTGGTGGATTTTCCTGAAGTTGTTCCCAAGCTTGCTCAAGAGATTCTACACCAACTTCAAACAAAGCTCTGTTATGGTTCACAATACTTTGAACTGTCTGCGGTTTGTCTGAATTTGGAAGTTTAACAGCCGCTTTGAGATAGAATTGTTCTGATGTTTCATATGGTTTTGGACCTAATTGGTTTTCACTTGTGAAGGGCAGGTACAGAGCAAGTAAATTGTGATACCGGTAGTACTTTTCAGGATGTTTTGTTTTGGAGAATCTGGCAGAACGTACAACTGCTGGATGACCTCTTGATCTTCTCTGGATCTTTCCAAGACCATCTTTTAGTTCAATCACTGGTTGCTTTCTTGATACTAATTCTTGATCTTCGTTTTCTCCATTTATTTCCGTGTCCACTGGGTCTTTATCGTGGTTGGGTTGTGACTTGGCAGTCGATGGTAAGACCCGGTAGTTCGACACAAAACTGGCGAGACACATGTCAGAGAATTCTGGTGTTTCTGGGCGAGCCTTGTTGCGGTCCACGACTGATTTCATCCAGACATCCTCAGAATCTTCTGATCCGGATCTGCTCTGTATCACTTTGAGAGGGAGGCTCATCTTTGTAGAGTTTGGATCAGTTGGCACAAATATCACTTGTCGAGAGCAGTCCTTCAATTTCATGCCAGTGACTCGGTACACAGCTTCTTGTGCGCTGACCTCTCGATTGTGTAAGTAGACACTACCAAGTCGTTTCATTTCTTTTGCAGCATCTTCGTTGTTTTCCGCTCTGCTTTCCTCTTGAGCTTGTTTGAGCAACTGACTCATTTCATGTTCAGCCTTGCTTATGTAGGAGAGGATATACATGACACAAGTGTATGGATCCAACACATACTGGATGTCCATATTGGCATTCCATGCTTGAAGAAGAGCTGGATTGTAATTGTTCACCCATGCATCCTTGGGGTCTCTTTTCATGACAATGCTGACTTTCTTTGAGAGTATAGCCATGCTCTTTTCGTACTCTTCCTGTGATAGGCCAGCTTTTGCGAGGACATCTGCGGCTGTCATTATCTCATTTGAATCATCAGATGGATTGTTCATAATATCCCATATCTTTTGAATATTCTCTTGTGCCATAGCTCTGGTGATTTTCAAGTAGTCACTCTCTTCAGTGACACCACTGAGGCCATTGCTTGGTCCTTCTCTATCATTGACACCAACCTGACTGCATGGTTCAGTTTGCACTGTACATGTACATGTACATGTACATTCTTCTTCTGAGCAATCCTGTTCATCATGTTCATCGAGTGGAAGTAAAATTTTCGCCAACTCGGCCATTTCAGTAACGTTAGTGGTGAAGGCGGCTTTGGAAAGTTGAATCGACATTTTTTCCCTCCCTTTCGACATGACTTTGAGTGAGCTTTGCTATGAGACTGTACTTCCTTAACTATTTTTTGAAGTTCAGGGTTAGTCTCCTCATCAGGGAGTTCGCACGAAATGTACTTGTCAATGAAGGCGCACACCTCTTCATCAGTGTTGACATCAAGTTTGGGCGCATTTTCTATCCAAACAAGGCAATGGATGTGAGGAGAACCGCGTGCTTGAAATTCAGTGCGCCAAAAGAAGTCTATTACCTTGCCTACGGGTTGAGCTTCACTTAATAGCAACTTGGTGAAGAGCATCTGCACTCGATGATTGAACATTCGCGATGCCAAGACAGGATTCTCACGCAGCAGTTTAGTCTTGTCAATGTAAGTTAGTTCTTCAACAGGAGATTGATTTCCAGAACAACAAGACAGTGTTTGAAGGACTTCTTCCCAACGGAGATCAGCAGCTGAGAACGTCAAAAACCAAGTTGGTATACCTAACTGGCGAATCATGGCGAACAGATCTTTCAATGTTCGTTCCCAGTATGGAGGTGTACCTCGTATTGGTTGCATGAATCTAAATCCAGTATCAGACAAGAGAAGTCTCTTCACACTGTCTTTGTCTTTCAACATGCCTGCTGTTATTTTGTGTCCAGTGTTGGTTGTAGACGTCCCTTTCCTCAGAGCAATGGAGATACTTGATAGCACCTGCTGCAGTTCACTCATGTACTGGGAAAAAAACAAATAACTCGTGTCTCTGGCAAACCGGTCATCTGCATTGAACAGTCGAGCATTGAAATAACGGTTCAGTCCAATCTTTACTGATCTCTCTGTGTTGTAACCAAATTTTCCAGATGGTAACTGCCGAGGGAATGACTTAGCTTCAATGTCTGGCATATTGAGCATTGAGACTGGTGTATTGCCTTCACCTGGCGCGAGACAATATGCGATGTTATCACTCTGATCCATTACTTCCTGGCCAATGTCTACTGGTTGTAAACAGGTGTCAACAGGAGTTTCGTACACATTGCTGTAAACATCTGGTTCAGTTCGGCTCTCAGGTTTGTTTGTAGGCCTATCCTGATTGGATATGTCTGGGTGCAAGTTGCAGTCTTCGTCTCCTGTTGGATGTTCTGAAGCATCATTGCAGTCATCAGTATTTTCTGATGATTGATCTATAACGTCACTGTCACTAGGTGTGCTGTTGATAAGATCTCCATCGGTGGCCAAATGAGTGTCTTCCCATTCAATATTCAAGTCAACATCTTTGTAAAGACTGTTGTTCTCTTTCAAGTAGGACAAAGCTGCAAAAAGTTTACGAGGCCTGACAAAGGAATATGCCACATGACCTTTGTACTCGAGTTTCCTTTTCAACTTGACTTTGACAAGAGCAGATTCATGGACAGGTCTGGGGAGGACATCGACTGTTTGAGAGATGTTTGATGGGACGGATACTACAGGACCATACACTCCTTTCTGACCACCCTTTGGCAATGGAAATATCTTGGCAAATGGGATGTGTACTGCAATTAGTTGTTTCTCCAAGAAGTTAAGGTCTTGTAATGCTGGTGGAATATCTTCCAATTGTAGACCATTGAGAACCGCGAGAGATGGAATTTTGCCGATGAGTAATGAGTGGTGGCATGCATGACATATCCATTCTTTATCGCATGTGCTGGAAGTATTCCTAAATTGAATGCATTCGTGACAGTTGTCATTCAGTGAACAGTGGCGAACGTATTTTCCAGTCAGGCACATTTCGGCATTGGATTTTTTGTCAGGTGTTGTGTTGTATGTAGATCTGTGACACAGAACAACTTGATTGCGGAAAAGCAATCTGTGACATACAGTGCAAATATACTCGGGGCCAGATTTTACAGAGTCTTTAAAGATTTCAGTGGCCTTTGTGATACTCATGCCCAGATTTTTTTGCACCGTTGATTGGCTTTTACTGTAGCTTTCACTTTGTCTTGATATGTTTTGTCGGCGTGATATTTCTGTCTTTTTGTCCGTCTGTCAGTTATCTGGTGGCTTTTCTTGTGGGCGTCGTCATTCTGATAACGGACTCTCTTACGAGCTTTAGCAGTTGAGAGATGTTGTTCTCTGTATTCATCATCATTCTGATAACGGACTCTCTTACGAGCTCTGTCAGTTGAAAGATGTTCTTCTCTGTGTTCATCATCATTCTGATAACGGACTCTCTTACGAGCTCTGCCAGTTGAAAGATGTTCTTCTCTGTGTTCATCATCATTCTGATAACGGACTTTCTTACGTTCTCTGTCAGTTGAAAGATGTTGTTCTCTGTATTCTTCATCATTCTGGTAACGGACTCTCTTACGAGCTCTGTCAGTTGAAAGATGTTCTTCTCTATGTTCAACATCATTCTGATAACGGACTCTCTTACGTTCTCTGTCAGCTTCTCTGTGCTCTTCTCGATAACTTTTGTCTTCATGATATCGACGCCTTTCAGTCTCCTTTTGTTTTGATGAACGCTTACTTTTGTATGAAATCGGTTTTGACTGATACCATCGTTTCCACTGACTTTGTTGTTCTGACGTCGTTTCATGCTTTTCTAGTTCACACTGGCTCTGGTAAGATAAGTCTCTCTCAAGTAAGTTATAGGACGTTTGTGAAAAGTCTGCTTGCACATCGCAAGAGCCAGTAGTATTCGGTGAATGTTTGCTAATGCTATGCTCAGCTGAAGATACTAGTGTGAGTGGTATGACATCGAACTGAGCACGACTCCTTTGTTGATACAGAGATTGTGCGTGGGACACAATACTTTCTATGTTACAGAATGAAAGCAGGACGGCTGTTCCATTTTCTGCAGTCTGACCGTATGAATTTCGGCTGTGTGAATCAAATACATAATATTTCTCATTGTGGGAAAACAAGGCAATGGTATAGCCACAGGTCGTCAATAAGCAACCAATGTGTCTGGGAGACAAACTCTCGACCAGTGCCGAATTCAAGGAGAAGAAGGCATTTTCTGTATCAGGAACTGGAGTTTCCATCAAAAATCCAGAAATTGGTGAACTGAATTCTGTTATCAACGAGCGCGAAAGGACGTCAACATCAACAGCGAGGGGCAAGTCAGTATAATGCATGTAATCATGACTGCTGTGTGCCGTTTGATACAATGAGTCACCAAGCAATAAAATGCTGTCAAGATCTTGCTGAAGCCAAGTAGATGGATCTTTTACAGAAGCAAACAAGAGAGACACATAGGCCATTGGTGTGCACTGCTTGCCAGCAGACAGAGGAGAAAAACATGCTGAACCTTGATGCACAGATGCCTGGAGTTCAAGATGAGCACTACTCGTCTCCTTTCTGAGACAATGTGAGGAAGGCTGACTACCATGACTACTGATCAAACTTTCATGATCTTTTTGCAAAGCGTCAGAAATGGAGACTCCTGACATGCTCGAGTCTATTGTGGAGCAAACGTCCGTGGAAATGACACGCTTGCATTCTCTATTGCGCTTACGCCGTGTAGCAGCACTTTGTTTCTTGGTGCGTGGCATACTGATTTCTACTAGGTGTGGTTAGTGACAATACGTTTGGTCTGGCGAGATAATTGAACTTTAGCGAATGAATTGGCCTGGCGAGTGAGTTATCCGGCGAAAGAACGAATGAATTGGTCTGGCGAGATAATTGGCCTGGCGAGTGAGTTATCTGGCGAAAGAACGAGTGAATTGGTCTCTGGCGAATAGAACGAGTGAGTTATCCGGCGAAAGAACGAGTGAATGACGAGTACTGAACGAGTATTTGATATATGACGAGTATTGAACGAGTATTTGATATATGACGAGTATATGACGATATATGACGAGTATTGAACGAGTATTTGATATATGACGAGTATTGAACGAGTATTTGATATATGACGACGAGTATTGAACGAGTATTTGATATATGACGAGTATATGACGATATATGACGAGTTTGAACGAGTATTTGATATATGACGAGTAGTATGACGAGTATTGAACGAGTATTTGATATATGACGAGTATTGAACGAGTATTTGATATGACGAGTATTGAACGAGTATTTGACTGATGAGATAATTGAGTTGATCGAGTGATATAAGCTGTAGGCCTACAGCTTAGCCCTGAAAAAAAGAAGCGAAAATTAGTATCATCATAACCATGACAGTACGGTACAGAGTTTAAGACATCACATGCTAACGATAACGTTTACGTTAACGCTGTTTCTTGCATCTATTTCTTGCATCTATTTCTTCTACAGAGGCAGGTAAAAAGTATCTCCTAGAAGCCTAGTGATACACTGAATCATCGTGATACACAAATTATGATAACACTAACAGCACTGCATAGGTTACGTATGTCAACTTACCTTTGAATAGTAAGTAGTCTATCGAAGAAAGTCTATATTTCTGGCAAAAGCAGTGGCTGTGTGACACTTACTGAAAATAAAGACACCAAAAATCAAAGTAACTGATGTCGATGTGGCAATTCCACGGACTTACACAGACTAACAACATGTCTCGCAGTTTTAGCTGTGCATGGTCGGAGCGTAGAAGCCTAGTGATACCAGGAATCATGGTGATACACAAATTATGGGCTTACTGGATATAGCATAATCATTAGAAGCATAACATAATCTCTAACCTAGTACCCAAAGTTATATCCAGTTGAGATGTACAAAAAGTGTCATGCATATCATGGTTTCCTACACGGGAACGAGGTGCAGATGGCACGTGCAGAGGGAGCGCATCTTGTGCAAGACCCCATAATAGTTGGTGTTCAGTATCAGAGGCCATTTCAAAAGAAGGATTTTAGTTTAATGGAGAATGCATTACACAGTCAAACTTCGTAGGCGTATTCTGCAACACCTGTCGCTTCGAAATCGATGTGCACTTCACAAAGTGTATATTGTGACATACTTAATTCAAATATGCCATTAACTCATTTCAACAAAATTTTCATGGAACCTCGTTTCCAGGTGCAGGGCCACCGGTGAGTTTGCTACGCGGTGACTCTGCGAGCCGTCGATCGACCGACCCGTCGCGACGTCATTTAAAACTGTGAACATTGCGTCATGAAAAGTCACGTCCTCACGTTGCTTAGCGACTCATAGGAAACTCAATGTAGGCCTAAACACGAAGTGAATATATATGAACGCTGGTTTTGACATTTGACAGCTGACTGGGTGTCTCATCGTATTGAATAAAATTCCCCCAAACCCTGATAAAATGGTGCAAACTTGCATTGTCAGCGGATGCAAAGTCACGTGCTGCCAAGGGAAATCTGGCATAGAATTCCAGATGAATACGAATTTCCCTCAAAAGAGCGCGGTGGTTGCAAGCCCTCAACCCGAAGATGACGACCGTTTAGGCCTACATGGGTGTCGTGTTTGCTCACTGCATTTTGTATCAGGTAGGTAATGTTAAGGAAATATCTTTATAGAAGTGCTGAGTTCAACCCCGAGGCATCATATTCGGCTAGGCTATGTCAGTTAGCAATAATATGATGGAA
Organism: Notospermus geniculatus; assembly: GCA_002633025.1. Taxonomy (NCBI): domain Eukaryota; kingdom Metazoa; phylum Nemertea; class Pilidiophora; order Heteronemertea; family Lineidae; genus Notospermus; species Notospermus geniculatus. The sequence goes on along the minus strand of NMRB01002015.1, from coordinate 11,747 downwards.
CACCTGNTGCCCCCCCCCCCCCCCGCCCCATGACTACAGTAATTTAATTTCTGCGTAGGCCTAGAAGATGCAGACCTGGTTCATAAATTCGATCAACTGATCTAAGTGCTAACTGATTTAGACATTGACCTGTCTCAATTTCAATCATCGAAGCGGCAAACTAATGGGCACAGCCATGATGAATTGTCAGACTCAAGAGGTGCAACTAGGAATCCAGGCCATTGTCATGGTGGGCATGGAAATAATGAGTACTCCCGATTATGTTATGCTTTTTATGATTATGCTATATCCAGTAAGCCCAAATTATGATAACACTAACAGCACTGCATAGTTTACGTATGTCAACTTACCTTTGAATAGTAAGTAGTCTATAATCGAAGGAAGTCTACTGACAAAAGCAGCGGCTGTGCGACACGTACTGAAAATGAAGACACCAAAAATCAAAGTATCTGATGTGGCAATTCCACGAACTAACAACATGTCTCACAGTTTTAGCTGTGAGCCCGCTATTGTGTAAGGTTAATATCTCCATAGCTGTATAGGCCTACTCTAATCCCTCGCTGAACATTAGGGCCGGACTTTGATTCCTGTCACACCTGTATGCAATTGCAATGTATTGAAAATAGAAGCACGTGGAGGAGTTTTTCAAGCCAGGTGTAAAGTTTTTCAGTGTTTCCGTGTGTCAGTGTTCCCCCTATTGTTCTGGAAACACTGGCAGATAGATCGACACGTTTCTCTCTGTGTCCTCCACTGTCGAGTCGCGGCTTATTCCGTCAGACAATAGCAGGCGAACACTAGCAGATGGGGAACGCTCAAAAACCTTACACCTGTACCGTAGGCCTATAGATCGATGGCGTTGATTGCGGACCACGTTTACATGATCTGACAACGGTAACCTCTTTTTAACGGGCCGCCCTGAATTTATTTCTGACGGGATGCCTTAACAAAGCACATCAGTCATCTCACTGATCAAAGTGGATGTTAGTAGGCCTACTAGTATATACCGGTATCTATACATGGTTGTGTCTTTGCGTTACTGCCGTGGACATGGTGGCAACGAAAAATTCGCATTTCTATATTTTCATATAAACGTGGGATCATCATGACCAGATGACGTCACCCCGTGACGTTGCACTATTGGCATGCACGGATGTATGTACAGGCCGACACTACGGTCATGACGTCACTCGCTGTGGAAAGTCACGGCTGAATTTTACACGTGGAGAGTTGTTTCATGTGGCAAAACTCATACTCATACTCATAGGCCTACAGAGGCCTTGCAATGACGTCATCCTGGCGGCCATGCTGACGGGCAAGTGGGCAGAGGTGTGAGCTGACCGTGACGTGGCCTGCGTGAAGTGCGCGACGCCAGTGTTTGACGTAACGTCATTGGGACATTTCGCTGTGCCTCTGCAGTATGTGCCCCCCAGCATGGCGGCTTGTGACGTCATTTGCAAGGCCTCTGCTCTATTCATCGTTTCGACGACCCGCCGCCATCTTGGTTTCCACGGAGATTTCTTGGAACCCGCGCATGCGCACTTTTCTGGTAGGCAAAACAACGCAAAGTGATTGTTCAAGAGATACGAATTTGCACCACTCACGCACTGTGTCCCCCAGAACCTGCGCGAGATTGCCTACCAGATGTAACTGCGCATGTGCAGTTGCAAGAAATTCAAGATGGCGGGGGCCCGTCGAAACGATGAATAGAGGTTCTTCACGTGACGTCACAGCTCCAAATATCCGCCATATTGGCCGTCAAATGACGCAACACAGCGTTTTTGACGTGGTTTGTACGTTGTCGGCATTCATCGGACCTCTTTTCACTGTTCTACAGCAAGCCGTATGGACGATTCGCTTTGTTTTCAACACGGTTTTCACACCAGACCAACTACTTATGCTCAAAACCTGTGAGAGGTAAAGTGATTTGTTGAGTTGTATGCTCCCAGTGGTCTGTACGGGCCGCTGAATGTTCGAACCGAGAACAATGGCGGCCTCCAGGCTTCATTTTGACGGCCAGTATCTGTATGGCGGCCGTGTGACGTCAGTGAAGAGCCTCTATCATGTCTATAGATCGTTTTCACGACGTAACTCCGACAGTGTCCGCCATGATGACGTTACGCGTTTTGCCCTCCAGCAGAAACGCAAAATGCATTGGCTGCTGGTGGGCAAAACGCGCAACGTCATCATGAGCTACGTCTACACGGAGCATTTTAGCTCCAGTTAACCGTCTACACGGGGCCTTGTCTCGAGCTAAGTTGTCTCGAAACAACTTTGTCTCGGGTTAATTTGACCCCAGAAGGGTAGGGGGTTAAGATAACCCCAGACAAAGTTGTCTCGAGACAGTTGTCGTGTAGACGCGCTCGCCTGTCAGTCTCGGGACAAAGGCCTATATTGGTTCCGTATTTATCAATGTGTGCATTTGACAAAATGGCATGAATGACGTAATGGAATGGACGTCACATGGTGCGTAGTGTTGAAAACACCGTCACGTCATGCATCCGTGTAGACGCTCCGTTAATACTTGTCCCGGGTTATTTTGTCTCGAGACAAAGTTGACCTGAGACAAATTAGTCTCTCGTGTAGACGTAGCTATGGCGGACACTGTCAATGTCGGAGTTACGTCGTGAAAACGATCTACTGTTCATTCCAAATCCCCGTGGCGCGAGGTTTATCAAAGATAGCTCCGCAACGCCTGGGCCGATTTTGATGAAACATACGTCAATCAACTTGTCTTTCTTGGCGGTACAGCCACCATCACTGTCATTTTCCCGAAAAACGTGACAGAAAAAAGTTGTTTCACAAATCACCGTTTGTGTTTACGGCCGAAGTGGCGGCCATTTTGAAATGACGCAATGCATCGCGCACGTGTAAACTGCACTGAACAGCATCGCGAAATGAAATGGGTTTTGAGAAAGGGATCCGTTATGCAGGTCTTACGCGAAAAATGAAGATAGCAGAAAGATACCGGCAAGAAAGGCAAGTCAATTGATGTATGGTATGTTGAATTTGACCCAGCCGTTGCGGAGATATCGGCTGAAAACCTCGCGCCACTGGGATTTGGAATGAACTGTAGGCCCTATAGCCTAGGGCCTACAGTATTTTCATAGGGCGAGCTGTTGTTGTGAATTTTGGAATGGTGGTCTACCGTAGGCTACCCTGGACTTGGTTGGTACAGTACCGGGTAGCGGAAGGCATGCTGGGCATTCCCGAGACAAATTAGTCTCTCGTGTAGACGTAGCTATGGCGGACACTGTCAATGTCGGAGTTACGTCGTGAAAACGATCTAGGCCCTATAGCGTAGGGCCTACAGTATTTTCATAGGGCGAGCTGTTGAAGTGAATTTTGGAATGGTGGTCTACCGTAGGCTACCCTGGACTTGGTTGGTACAGTACCAGGTAGCGGAAGGCATGCTGGGCATAGTGGTAGGCCTAGCTAGCTAGCAGTAGGCCTACATATACATCGCCATGATTGATGGTGGATGATGGGCGCAGGCCTTGCCAACATGCATGCAACACACTCACTGATGACAAGTGACATGACTGACACAGTGTAATAAATTTCGGTACCGTACCTGGCTTCGCTCCAAATATGGCTCTCACAGTCACAGGCGTCGGGACGTCCGTCAGGTCGCGGCGGCGGCAGCAGCGTCCAGCAGCAGCAACAGCAACAGCAACGGGCAAGGGTCCAGGCAGCGTGGCACTTGGTATCGATATCTGATATATGAACGTAGTTGTCTGTCTTCCAGTGCGGGGCCAAGTGCGACCAAATAGCCCGCCTCTGGCGTTTTTATACGAACAGTTCCTCCGACCAGCACCAGGTGGCCCCGGTGTAGTGCTCTCGGCCCGTAAAGAGTCCCGCAACGACATCCACAACCATAACACTACTGACAGTGACATGACGCTGTGTCTATTGACTGGCCACAACACGGGGAATAGGCCTATAGACATGGCCCAGAAATAACGGGACACGCGGTCCAGTTTTCGACCATCTCCTAAAGATCTTAGCAGAAATCGGATTTAGCGTGCCAATAATTTTATTCTTTTCGGCCATTGGAAAGTGGATTATTTCTGGATATTGGCAATCCAAAAATTTGGGAACCCAAATGATCGAAGATTTAGAAAAGAGTGATTTTATTGAGGCAATCATCAGAGAAATGGTCAAAATTCGTGTGTGCGGCGGGCGTGACGTTACGTCATTGGCGTCACGACGCAACAGTTACCAATGCTTTTCCACGGCAAAAACGTGCATTATGGAAACTTTGGAACCAAAATTTCAACTTCTATCGGTCTGCACACCTGTGCTGAGGAGATACACGCCATGCTGTTTACACAGGTTAAGTCTACTGGTAATTAGCTACAAGATGAGGGGTTTCCAGTGCGGGGCCAAGTGCGACCAAATAGCCCGCCTCTGGCGTTTTTATACGAACAGTTCCTCCGACCAGCACCAGGTGGCCCCGGTGTAGTGCTCTCGGCCCGTAAAGAGTCCCGCAACGACATCCACAACCATAACATCCTCTCCCCGCGTGTTTTTGAACGAAACGTAGTATTTATATACATATGTACATCCTAGGCGGGAATCTAGCAGGTCCAGAGCCAGCTTTGTTTCCAGGCCCCTCAAGTACTCCAACAAAATAAATAAATAAACCTCCTCCTTGAGCGTCCTATCAATCGTCTAGTCAAGAATCCATCAAAATAAATAAATAAACCTCCTCCTTGGGCGTCCTATCACTTGCCTAACTCCAGAGGCAGGTATCATGGCATAATGTGATGATATACGGGTCCTCGATTCTCCACATTATAATTGAAAGGAGTTAGTCGATGGTTCGTGGAAAACTATATACACACACATAACTGACGAAGTAACAACTTGCAGAAATATACGAAAATGATAGTTCCTGATAAATCTCATCTGCCATTGTCTCTGTCACAGTTTCCATTTTTAATGCGCTATTGTAGTAGAAGCCGCCTATACTCCAGCAGCCAGGCTGGAGGTTTTACACGTCGCTCCCTCCGTGATCTGATGACGAGCGGCGGGTTCCAACCGTCTTGCACCGAGTATTCTCCCCCATCATTGAATCCTGTTTCCTCCACACCCACTTCTGTAATCTCCTCCATCCTGTCATTTCCAGCCCCTGTCGGCTCTATTCCAACTTCCGTCCCCTCCATACTGTCCCCCGCAACATCATCCATCCTGTCGCTGCCTCCTGTAAATACCTCAGCGTCTGTCATTCCCACAATCTCTGCCATTTCCTCTACATCCTCTGTCAATCTCACTTCCTGGCTTCCACCCTTATCTCCGATCAAACTTCCTTCTGACTCCACCGGGTCAACCCCATCCAGGCCTCCGAATAGCTGCTCGAGACACATGGGTATCCCGTTGTCCTCAATATCCTCACCGTACGGCAAAGTCTCGTCCGAACCTAACACCTCATGCCGCTTCCTTCGTAGCCAGAAGGGAAGCGCACTTGCATTGCACCGCTTGAGGCGATCCTGGTGGACGACCTGCGTTCTTTTTCTATCCACAATCCGATACAGGATGTCAGACACCCGCTCCAATATCAGGAAGGGTCCAACCCAGGGTTTCTTCAGCTTGGTACTCAATCCTGGCGTCGCGCCACAGTTAACGAGGTAAACCACATCTCCCTTTGAGAAGTACTGTGGGCTGCTCTTCTGATCGTAGCGACTCTTCTGTACTTGTTGCGCTTGTCCCAAATTCTTTCTTGCCAGGGCGTGGATCCTTTGAAGACGGTCTCTGAGGGCCATTACGTACGCGTTTGCTGGCACGGGAGATTCGAACTGTGGTTTGAAGACCAGGTCTGGTGGATGATTGACCTCCCGACCCAACATCAAGAGGTTGGGTGTAAAACCAGTGCTACTGTTAGGGGTGGCTCGAACTGTAGCCGCCAGGAGGGGTAGGTGTTCGTCCCAGTCAACCTGATTCTCCTCTCGCATATAACATCTAATCAGCTGGAGAAGGGTTCTGTTATAGCGCTCCACCTGACCGTTTGAAGCCGGATGATATGGAGTGGTCCTCGTTTTCGCAATCTTCAGCAAGGAGCATAGCTGTTTGAACAAATCACTCTCGAAATTCCGTCCCTGGTCAGAGTGTATTTCTAAGGGACATCCCAGCCTGCTGAAAAATTCATTGAGTAGAACTTCCGCCACTAGCACGGCTTTCTGGTGCGGGATAGGGAAACACTCCAACCACTTGGTAAACTGGTCTATTACCATCAATATATATTGATTTCCACTACGGCTTGGTACGAATGGTCCCAATATGTCGATATGAACACGCTCCATAGGTGCTCCAGCATGATATCGGTGCAGCAAGGCTCTTCTTTTCCGATAGGGCTTCTTATTTACGCTGCATATCTCACAGCGGCTTACATACAGCATGCAATCTTGGGACATGCCGTACCAATAAAAAATGCTTTTCAAGCGAGCCAGGGTCTTTTCTCGACCCAGATGACCTGACGTAGGAATGTCATGACACAACCGCAGGGCGAGATCTCTCAACGTCGACGGGACGACTAACAGCTTGCGTGACGTAGCATCATCCTCCCACAGATACCTCAAAACGCCATCTTCCACCGTGAGCTGGGACCGATGATTCCACATGTTTTTCACCGCCGGGCTGCTGAGTTTAAAATCGGGCATCTGAGGTTCGCATTTCAGCCACCCCAGAATCGTTGCAATGACGGGATCCTTCTGTTGTTCCTCGGACAGTTCTTCACAAGAAAACGCACCCATCCAATTCACCACTGGTGGCGACTGGCCTTGCTCCTCATCTCCTGCTGATTCCACACCAATTTCCTCCTCCTCTCCAACTAATTGCATCTCCATTTCGTCGACATTCTCTCGTGCTGACTCTATTTCAATTCCATCATTCCCTCCGATTCCAACATCCTCTTCTGATTCCATTCCCATTTCATTCTCCTCCCCAGCTGACATCCGATTCTGGGTCCTGACGATAATTTCCTCTGTCTCAGTACTCAACAAAGACTGGCAATACTCTACTGACCGAAGCGCTAAAGGTATTACATCGTCCACATCAACCTCGAACCTGGACCATTGATGGTGCGCCCTCTTGCAGTAATGGCACCCTCCGCAAGGTAATGACTCCAGGGTTTGCCCCGCTCTGTAGCAGTCACAACGGACCAAAGTGTCCGGTCTCCGGGAGAGACCATCCGCGTTCAGGTGTGCTTTCCCTGGTCGATGAACAACCACCATATCGAATGAACTCAACTCCTCCAGCCACCTTGCCAATTGACCTTCAATATGTTTGAACCCCATCAGCCATGTTAAACTGCTATGATCCGTCCGTACCGTAAACTGACGTCCCAAAAGGTAATGCCTAAATTGACGGGTAAACCGCACGACAGCTAACAATTCCTTTCGTGTGGTACAATATTTCCTTTGCTCGGGGGTCAATACAAAGCTGCCATATGCTATCACCACCTCCTTCTCATTCCTACACTGACTGAGTTCAGCACCGATGGTTGTGTCCGAGGCATCCGTATCTAAAATAAACCTGTCGTCAGGAGTTGGAAAAGCCAGGGTGGGTGCAGATGTCAATTTACGTTTGATCTCATCGAACGCTTCCTGCTTTCCATGATCCCACTGGAAGACCGCCCTCCTCCCTGTTATTCGGTATAGAGGAGCCGCCATCTCGGCGAAATCCTTGATGTGCGACCTGTGGTAGTTTGCAAACCCGAGGAATGATTCCACTTCCCTCACACTAGTCGGTACTGGCCAAGATTTCACCTTCTCAATATTCCCTGGATTGATAGAAACACCATCTTCATTAACTAACTTCCCTAGGAAGTTCGCAGAAATTTGGAAAAGAGCACATTTCTTTGGTTTCAACTTTATATTGTTCTCGCGGAAGCGCTGAAGGACTGTACGAAGGTTTTTCAGATGTTCATCGAAACCATTCCCGAGTGTGATGACATCATCAATGTATGATAAGCAAATATCCCATGACAACCCTTGAAGGACATGCTGCATGGCACGCTGATACGTAGCTGGCGCGTTACAGAGACCAAATCCCATGCGGATGAATTGGAATAGGCCCAGTTTTGTAATGAACGCCGTCTTTTCTCTGTCACTAGGGTCGATTTCTATCTGCCAATATCCCGAGGTGGCATCCAAGGTACTGAAATAAGTGCTTCCACTGAGAGCATCCAGGCACTGCTCGATATTAGGTAATGGAAAGGCATCCTTCTTCGTTACTCTGTTGAGTTCCCGGAAATCTATGCAATATCGCACCTTCCCGTCTTTCTTCCGAATTAAAACGGGAGGTGACGCCCATTCAGATTGTGACGGTTCGATCACTCCTGCATCTAACATGGATTGGATGCACTTCTGCTCCTCCGACTCAAACCCTAGAGGTGTCCGTCTTAGATTCTGACGAATGGGATGCGCTCCGCCGGTGTCTATCTGATGCCGCACATCTCGGAAGTGGCCCAAATCCATGTCGTCCTCCGAGAAACAGTCCTGGTACTCAATCAGCAATTCAATGACCTGCTCTTTCTGATCTTTATCTAGCCCCTGAGTTGAACGTTCCGCTAGATCCTTCAAGAACTCCGGAAGTACTGGCTTCTGTGGTGTATCACCCTCGCTGGGCGTTGCTGTCTCCGTATCTGCCAGCTTTGTGCATCTGACATCGGCATCTTTTAAATTCCCCCGACACTTGGTTTGAACTTCTTGGCCATTCAAAACGATGTGATCTTCACCTGTATTGATGACTGCCTGATTCTCAAGTAGAAAGTCCAATCCCAGTAGTATAGAATCAGAGATAGGTGCAATCAGGACATCCTGTGTATACCGGCGGCCTCCAATGAAAAATTCGAACTCAGGTACTAGATAAGCCTCCATTTTGCTCCCTCTACCTGCTCCCGAAAGATGACACCTCTCTAATGATACCAACGGCACCGGAAGACCTTTCACAAATTCTTCGCCAAGAACTGTTACTTGCGCCGCTGTATCAATTGTGGCTTCCACAGAGATCCCTTGGACAATTGTTTCCAGGCATAATGTCTTTCCAGTGAAAGGACCCAGTAATTTTACTTCTCTCACTACCTCCTCACCGGTATCCTGTATTACATGTCCCAAAAATCTAGAGATCAGGGGTGTTACCATTTTCGGCGTCGGCATCTCAGCACTTTCGAGAAACTCATCCCATGTCAGTTCTTCCACTACATCTTCGTTATCATTCAAGGTAGGCCTTGGCGGGGCATCCTGGACTGGACTTTGGCCTACTGGCCCAGTCCCTGGGCGTTTGGGGCAATCGGTTGTTTTGGACAGCCTCCCATAATATGTCCCCGTTCCTTACAATAGAAACAGATAACATCCGGGCACTGGGCAAACCTATGATCTTGTTTGTGGCAATTACTGCACTCTCCGGGGGGACTTCTCGAACGAGATCTCGATTGGAGTCTTTGCAGGATCATTCCCACCTTGGCATCTGTAGAACGTCCCGCTTCCCCGATAGCGATTACTTCATCCCTTGTAGACTTCACGGTTGTCTGAAGTTCCCCCACCTTGCCTTCAAGTGACGCTACCCGGTCTGTGAGTTGCCCATTGACATCCACCGCCCTTACTTTTGGTTCCTGATCGGTATTCGTTGTATGTGCGCGAGGTGATCTGCCCAGTATTGCTTGTTGATTGTACCTATTCATTCGCACCTGTTCTACCGCATCTTCCACCGTGAGGAAATCCTTATCCATGGCTAACAGTACTGATTGTTTGTCCGCACAACCACGGAAAAAAGCTTCAATAGCCATGGAGTTGACGGTCGACACACCCGCTCCAGGAAATGCTCCATTGGCCAGTTTCTGCGCCCTGTCTGCAAACTCCTCTAGCGGTTCCCCCTCACGCTGTCGGAGGTCCATCAATTGCCTCCTCACCATCATCGGTGGCTCCTCTCTACCAAAACGTCTCTCCAATTTTCTCTTCAAAATGCCGTAATTCTCCCTACATGGCAGGTTCACGTAGTATTCCATGGCTCGACCACGCAAAGATTCGATGAGGCGATCCAACCTTTCCTCCCCATCCCATCCACCTTTCTCGGCTGCTCTCTCAAACTGTACAATGAAAGGCACCCACGTCGACTGCCGTCCATCAAATTGTGGGAGCGGAGCCCTGGGCGGCCCCCTGTTCTGCTCTCTCCCGCGCCTTGGCCTCCTACCTTGCGGCTGGGAGTACTCGATGGAACGGTCGTTTTCCACCTCGGGTCCCTCTAATGCCCCTCCTTCCCACAATCCTCTCGTCCGTGTCGGTCGGCCTCCTCCCCTCTCCTCAGGGATTGGATATACTGGAGGCACCCAATGTTCTGCTCTCTCGACTGCATTATCAAGGCGTCCAACATCTTCATCGGAGTCGTATGCTTGAGGTACCTGACGAACAGCAGTGTCTTCCAGATATCGCTGTACATGAGTGGAGGGATATGCCATCCATGTAGGTTGACGACCAGCTACATTTCCTTCTCCATAAAATGCAGGTGGAACTGCCTCCGTTCCCCTGTGGTGATCTCCATAACCATCCTGGAAACTGCGTCTGTCCCGGGCCAGGTTTGTGGCCCCAGGCGGCTGATAATGTCGAGCTCCTGTCCTAACCCGTTCTTCCCTGCCATCGCCTCCAAGAGGCATAAATCCTTCTCTGTGATACTCTCTGTCTCTATTGCCGTCATGAACCCGACGGCTGGAAGAAGGTCGTCTCTCTCGGGGGAGTTGATACCTGGAAGCTGTGGGACCGGGGTATTCATCTCTCTGAGGACGTGCTGCATGTCGTCTGTTGGGTTCAACACTAATGCGTGCTTCCGCGTGGGGGCGCTCATCCTGCTCATCCTCAGTGGTGTCACCCACGTACGACATAGCCTGCCTCATCTCTCGTTGAGGACCAGGGTGGTTACTTCTAATGTAGCCCCTCATTTGTGAATTCCGTCCGTCCACGTAATCAACATCAGCTCCCGGTTGTCGCCTAACCCCCGCATCTCGACGTGAATCCCGGTTTATCTGCAGCTGATCATGGTCCCTGGCCGGTGCAACCTCACGATACTCAGGGACTGGAGTCTCACGATGATCCGACGAAGGAAAGACCGATTTCGGCTCGGATTCCCTTTGATGAACACGCAGTGGTCTTGTCGTCTGCTCACTGTAATGCACTATCGTAGACGGCTGTTTCCCTTCAATCAGCTTCTCACCTAGCGCCCTCTCCTCCGCCGGGGTACTCGCAACGAGATCAAGATGATCATCTTTAATTCTGGTCACACCTGGGGGTTCCTCCCTCAGAAACGTTGGCTTCCGGCGGTAGTAACCTGCTGGCGCCAGGGACTCTAGGCACTGCACCCGCTTTTCATGACTCGTCATTGAGGCTTTGCTTCCTTGCGGCGTAGGCGTCGTCCGTTCCTGGTGCACCTTGATCTCCGTCGTCTGGGTCTCTGGCGTTTTCTCGGTTTGTGCCACTGGTCCGACACATTTGTCTTCCATCTTGATACTCTGCGATGGTGACGACCTCGCATTCACAGGCTCAGTCGGCTTGTGGTCTACCGTTGACGACTGACGAGAACTGACGGGTGTCCTTCTAGAGGGTGTGCCCCTTTGTGCCGCCTCCTGCAATTCCCTCCTAAGAAGGCTCATCTCGTTCATCATTCTCTCCATATCTTGCTGCCGAGCCGCCCGCTCCACCTCCAGCAGCTTGTACCAGTCAACCGATCTTGGAGAAGTGGGACACGAACTATGTTCACCT